>JAOEHY010004167.1:0-39048 GCA_025447955.1 Psilopsiagon aurifrons | reverse complement strand
CCGGGAGCGGCGGCGTTCGGGGTCCTCCGGCAGCGCCCGCCCGGGCTGTGCGCGGGGTGTGGGTGAGCGGGAACCGCGGTGCCCGCTCGGCGTGCGGCGCCGCGTGACCTTTGTTATAGTCACCGGAGCCGGCACCGGCTCCGCGTTGGCGCTCGTGGGGTAACGCCGCTCCTCTGCGAGCGGCGCGGAGCGTTCGCTGATCCCGGAGGTGGCTCTCGTTTCTGTCCGCGCAGGCGGAGCTGCTGCGAGGAGGGCGGGTGGCCCCGCGGGGCGGTGTATGGCCAGAGCCGGAGCTCAGCGCAGGCCGCAGACGCGGGGATACAGCAGCTCCTGCTGCTCGGGTATCGAGCTCTTGGCGCGGCTGAGAGCCGCTGCTGGAGCCGCCCCGGGCCCCTGTGCTGGGGAGCAGCAGAACCGCAGGTCCTGTTGCAGAGCTGGGGACGCTCCCTCAGCGCTTCCTGCCCTGACTCCCCCACGGGGCTGCTCGTCTCCGTGAGTGAAAATTAACGTTTGAGGACTAATAAACCTGGGTTGCTTGAGGGGAGAGGCTGCTGGGGTAGCTCACGCTTCACTTTGTGCTAGCTGGTCAGAGTTGGTTCTACTGTAGCTGAGCAGGGAGCCAAAGCAAACGCTGTGTCCCTTTGGCCTTGCCCACAGGATGGCCCAGCAGCAGGCCCTGCGGTTCCGTGGCCCAGCACCGCCACCCAATGCGGTCATGAGGGGCCCTCCACCGCTCATGCGGCCGCCTCCACCTTTCGGCATGATGCGAGGGCCTCCTCCACCCCCTCGGCCCCCTTTTGGGCGCCCACCCTTTGATCCAAACATGCCCCCGATGCCACCACCGGGAGGGATTCCTCCACCGATGGGACCTCCACACCTGCAGGTAAGGAAGGGGGGGGATCATTGGTTTGTTGAGTTGGGATTTAGGGATTTTTTCTCGTTTGTTTTCACACGTGGAAATAATAAGAGGAGGTGGTGTTATAGAGCTGGTGCATACCTGTGGTGTGTAAGTGCTGCTTCTGTTCAGCTCCTTGAGGAATGAAGCAATTATGCAGTTAGGATGGGCTCACCACTGAGTCTTTACTGAACCCTGTAGTGTGTTGGTGCCCTGTGGCCATGTGCAGTGTGGGATTTGGTTGCTGTCAGATTTCTGCAAGGACCCATCAGCCTTCCAGGGCTGTCTCAGTCCTGCCCGTGTTTGCATGGTGAGGAGTGACGGACACACATGGTGACTGAAGGTGCAGCTGGGTCCCAGGTGGGGCCAGCGTGGGCTGCGCCTGTCGCTGCTGTGGGTTGTTATTGCCCATCCCCTGGGCTTGGTTCCGTGTGCAGGCAGCAGCTCCAGGAAGGAGGTGTGTCCTCAGTGCCACGGTGGGTTTGGTGTCAGTGCTGGGCTCAGGAGGGACAGCCTAAGCAGCATGCCAGAAGTTGTCTGCACATAGACAAAGAGAAATAGAACATTTGGAAAGAAACCCGAGTGTGGGCTTGCTGTTGGGCCCTTGTGCTGACAAAGGTTTACTCCTGACAGAGGGACAGTGCCCTTTACCTTGCACATGTTGTTGTACTTTGTGGTTTCTTTTAGACTTAGAGCATTCCCAGCACCTCTGGGGATGGTGTGAGCCTGCTGACCTTGAGAGATGGATTTCTGTCTGTGTTTCATAGAATCCCAGACTGGTTTGGATTGAAGGGACCTTAAAGCCTCTCCAATTCTAATCCCCTGCTGTGGGCAGGGACACCTTCCACTGGAGCAGTTGCTCCAAGCCCCCTCCAACTTGGCCTTGAACACCGCCAGGGATGGGGCAGCCACAGCTTCTCTGGGCACCCTGTGCCAGCGCCTCAGCACCTTCACCGGAAGAACTTCTGCCCAAGAGCTCATCTCAGTCTCCCCTCTGTCAGTCTGATATAAGCTAAGATCCAGCTGTAGCCTCAGGTTGTGTGCTGTCACCATCCTGAGCACAGGATTTCCAGAAGTAACCAGTGTGTCTTTTCTGTAGCAGTTTTCTCTCTGCCTTCTCAAGCAGAGCATGTTAGAACATGGCCTGCTCAGGGAGGTGTGCAGTGCTTGTGCATTTCATTGAGACATTGTCAGCTGAACAGAAGTCCTGTGGAACTGAAGACTGAAACAGTACATTTGAGGGGTGGAAACAGCCCTCTCTCCTTGCTGATTGTTATCTCTTCCATTCATTCAGTAAGAGGGGCCTGTTCTATGTTGTGTTTTCATGCTCAGCTTAAGTTTATTGAAGACTTTTTCCACCCACTGTGTCTTTCTTCTGGTGCTCTATGATCCCATTTTCCCTCGTGGTGTCATTGCTCATGTGCCTGTGTGCTACCTCGAGAGCTCTGCAGCAGTGAAGGGTCCTGGAGTGTGCAGTGGAACTCAAACTGAGGGGGCACCAGGACCTGCTTCTTCCTGCTGTTTCAAGAATCAGCCAGAGTTCATTTGAAGCCCCAAGCCCAGCTCCGATGTCCCCTTGATTTGCATGTTTGATTTACACTGTGGATGTGCTCAGTGCTCGGCATGGTTTATCATGCCATGCAGTAAGCATGTTGTCTGCAGCTCATTACTGCTCATGGAATCTGTGCACCAAGCTTGGCTGCGTTTTTCATGCCATGACAGTGCCATGCTCCTCTTTGTACCAAATGTTTGGGTTTTGTTTCTATTGCAAGGGGAGACGCGATGCTGAAAGGAGCTGTGGTAGAATCAGAGGCGAGTGGAGCTGAAGGTGCTCCAATCCCCTGCAGCAACAGTAAACAGTAACAGCAGGCAAAAAGTGAGCTGTACTGCAGCCTTTTCACAGCTTCTGGAGCAGTGAAGAGATGTATCATCTTGTGGCCAGGTGGAGGGGCTGCGGAGAAGAAAAACGGAGGAAAGACTGGCTATAGTTACCTTAATGGCCTTTTTTGTTTGGTTTGGATTCTGTCCACATACTCTCGATTTTCTTCCAGTATTTAACAAAACCCAGAGTTGTACATGAATTTTAAAGGCAGTTTACTGCCTTTTCTATGGTTACAGTAGAAGTCTTGATGTAGGGAAGCTTTTAGAAGCAGCCAAGAGCAGTGAGCACCATGATGCATGGGCACCGGGGGTGCCGGTGTCCCCCGTGGCCCTGGGATTCCAGCAAATGTCCCAGTGTCAGCAGAGCCCCATCCTGCTGCGGGTGCGGTATGCTCTGGGGCTGTGAGTTGGGAGTGCAGAGCTTGAAGGTTTTTACCAGTGAGCTTTTGGTGGGGTGGAAATCTGAATCACAGGTTCAGTTAGAACCGGAGTGATGATGACTGGGCCACCAGTAGGTGTGTCCGCAAGAAGTTAAAGAACTTGGTGGGTTTTGTTGTCATGGCTTTTTTATAGGGAAGTATCCACAATACTTGTTATGCAAAGGGAATTTCAGAACAATCTGAATAAACAGGTAAAAGAAAAGAACTGAATCTACTTAGAAAGCAGGCATTCAGGTGACAGTGGTGTGCAGGGCACTTCTGGGTTTCTTATGAGGATGCTATAATGAAAATGTAATTTGATTATTTTTTAGTTAGTGCTGGTTAGAATTCTAGTTAATGGGAAATCAAGAAGTATAATAGATTGTAACAAAATCCTCTGCTCTGCTAATAAATTGGACGTGTACTTGTAATTTGGTTGGGTTTTTATGTACTGTGTTACTGGGAAGGTTACTGTGTAACTGTTCAGTGGTATATTTGATTGAGAGCTGGGGATGTCTGAGTGGCAGTTACTCCAGAACAGTGCTTCCATTTTTGCTCTTTTTGCATTGGGATGTTTTCTCCTTTTCAGGAGAGAAATCTTCTTCCACCCCACCTTTGTCTGATGCTTTACATTCATGTTAGTGTCTCAGAAGGGAACTGCTTCCTGCAGCAGTTCTGCCGTCAGTGGTCTGAGCTGGTGGCATTAGATTGTTAAAGAAGCTCTCGAGACTGATGGAATTAACTTTACTATAGTTTACTGTGTGTTGGTGCTCTAATAAAGAAAAGCTGCTTGAAAAAATATCATCATTATGTTACATTCATTGTTGTTGTTGTGTGCCTTTAGAGACCACCATTTATGCCTCCTCCCATGGGCAGCATGCCACCACCTCCGGGTATGATGTTCCCCCCAGGGATGCCGCCTGTTACTGCCCCTGGCACACCGGCAATGCCCCCAACAGAGGAGATCTGGGTAGAAAACAAAACTCCAGATGGCAAGGTAAGGAGGTCACCAGAAACAGTGAAGTGATGGCTGTACTGCTGTGGCAAGCGTGTTGCCGTATGCAGTCTGGCACTGGGGTCTTGTCTATCATCTTGTTGATTACTCTTAAACCAGGAGGAACAGGACCATTATAAGTGCTCCTCCTCTAGATAAGCAGCTGCTTGATGGTGACGTTCTTAACTTGTAGGTCTATTTCTACAATGCGCGCACACGTGAGTCAGCCTGGACTAAGCCAGATGGGGTCAAAGTGATTCAGCAGTCGGAACTGACTCCGATGCTGGCAGCACAGGCTCAGGCCCAGGCTGTTGGTGCCTCCACACCGACCACCAGTAGTCCTGCTTCCTCAGCGTCTCCTTCCACCTCCTCGAGCACTCAGTCCTCCACCACTTCTACCACCACCACCGCCACTTCTGTCTCACAGACGATTTCCAGTGAGTAGATGAGGGTTCCTGATGCTTTGTGGTGGTGGGGGGTGGATGGGGGGATACTGCATTTGGAGTTACTGCAGCAAAAGCTTGGTATCCAGGAGGAAGTTGTTTGAGCATGGAATATGAATTTAAAGCACAGTTTTTTAATCCAGAAGAACCTTGCATGCCAACCTGTTTTATTTTTTCCAATCTGAAATGGTTCTTAGATCTTTGTACATTTATCTTTTGCTGTTATCATATCATCTCAAAGCTGTTTTGCATCCATTTCCTTTTGACTGTACATAAAGCTAAACTGTACTTCACAAGACAAGTTGATCTGAGGTAGAAATTACAGCTGTAGCAGTTCCCTTCTTGTTTCCAAAGTGGTGTCTGTTGCTGTAGGAGGCCAGATCTTTGAGTGCTGCTCCTGGCCTGTGGAATAGAGCTGCTTCTGGTGTACTACCTTTATTAGCATTATTTTTCTAAGTCTTGTAAGTTCCTCTGTGCTAGGGTTACATGAAAGAGGAAAAAAAGGCCTTGGAGCCATTTTTGCTCATTCATGACCTTTGAATAATAGTCTGACAGTTATTGCTGTTTACATGGGCTGAGCCTTTGCTTTTAAGGGTTTTCCAGCCGAGGGAGCCTCAAGAGGAAAGGGGACTGAATTTATGCAGCATGTATTTTTATACTTAGCATCTGCATACAATATAATGTGATTTATACTGTTCTTTGGCGTCTGCACTAACGAAGTGCCTGCAGTGCAGAGCATCTATATTGAGATGTGTGTTAGGTGCTGTAGATCCATTTGCACATGAGTGTGTAAGCAGTAAATAAGGGGTGAGATCACCCAGCATGAGCAAAGCAAGGCACGCCTGCTATGGACCAGTTGGGTGTGTGTTCCTGTCTACAAGCCCTGCTGCTGAAGCACGGTGCTTGTGCTTATCAGGAATCCTGTTGTTTGACAGTCTTGATCCCTGTAGCTGTGCTGGCAAAAATGTGTGCACTGAGTCAGGCCAGAGAGTACGCGGAAGATGGGCAGTTGATGAGCTGTTTGAACTCCAGCTGTAGTGTGTAGTTGCTCTGGAATTACTTCATCTTTTTCCTGTAACAGGTGAGACAAGTCAAGCTTAAGTCACCATATAGAATCATGGAATGATTTGTCCTGGAAGGGACCTTAAAGCTCATCCAGTTCCAGCCCCTGTGCAAGGGCAGAGACACCTTCCACAAGAGTAGTTGGTTGGTCCAAGCCACATCCAGGTTGCTCCCCATCCATTTAACCCAAACTGCAGAGGTCTATGTATGAAAGGAAGTTGAATTTAGGTAACCCTCAAGTTACACTTTAAGTTAGCACCAGGGAGAGGATGGGTCGTTAGAGTAACAAATAATTTGTATTGCTCAAAGCATTTTAGGGGTTTTATTTTAGTTGAGAGGTAACCTAGTGCTGTGTTGAGCTGCTCTGTTGTGATATGGTCTACTCTAAGGACTTTGCTGGCTAACAGAAGTAGGGCAGGAGATGAATGTTGCTTCTGCCCCGAGGCCAGGTTGCTGAGAGCTGATTCTGCTTTCGAAATAGCCCCTTACACACCTTTGCTGAAGTTAAATTTCCTAATCTCAAGCGCTAAGAATCTGTTCCACTTCTACCTGTTCTACCTGCTAAACTTTGTCTTTGCTTCCAAGAACTGTTACTGTTGGTGTCTGTGCCTAGGTGATAAAATTTTACCATTTAAATTAATCTTATAATTCTCAGACTTATAAAAACCTGTGATTTCTGGCTGCGTTTCATTCTTGTCTGGTACTGATTTGACTCAGGTCTTGAAACAAATCACATACTGACTCTCTGCTCTGTTTCCCTGAATTGCAGGCAGTGTTAAGAACTTTCACCCTTTCTGAAACTTAACAACAGATATACATCTTTATTTATGTTTGCTAATGCTGATATGTTATTGGGGATGCTTCTGGCAGTCATTAAGTACTGCAGAAAATGCAGTGTACCCATATGTAGGGTGGTCAGAAGTTGGTGTGGTTCCTGCAGTGTTATTTTTTAATTAGCTCAGTTTTCCAGCAGTTCCTCACCAGATCTCGCAGTGTAAATCTGCCAGGCTGGTCAGTGGGTTTAAGCAGTTACTCTCCAGTTCCCACTGGCCAGTGCTGGGATGTGCAGCGCTGTTTGTTCTCTGTTAAGTGCTGATTTCACTCCTGCTGCAAGGATATGGAATGGATCACTGACGGTGTGTTTTCCCACTGGCAGGCACTGAAGACCTGAGCAAAAGTGCTTTCCTTTCCCTTGCTGATTGACACATTTTTTAAGTTGACATTTTCCCATTCTTGGATCACAACTCCACAAGCACAGCTCTACAGGCTGCTGTCATGCACATGCTGTTGTCATGCCCAGGCTGCCACTGTTCTGTTAACAAACAGAACCTGTGTTCATTTAACAGCAGAACAGCCTTTTCCATTTGCAACTGTGTAATATTCCCTTTCTGGTTTTCTGAATGGGAATACGGAGTAGAATTCCATTTCAGGCTGTATTTGTCCTTTGATGCACCCTTGCTATCGCTGTAGAGACTTGTTAGGTGTAAAGGATGGGACAAAGTAAAACTTGAAACTGAGTTTCTTGATGAATATTTAGTGTTGCAGAAAAGGCAAAAGGGTTTTTGCCCGTGAGTGCCTTCCTGCTGATAATCTCTAAGCATATCTGCTTTTATCTGTTGGGAAACAGAGCACCAGTATGTTTGCAGCAAATATATTGTAGTGTCTGAGATACAAGGTGTTCTTTGTTGTTTTTTTTTTTTATCAGCACCTACCACACAAGACCAGACCCCAAGTTCGGGTGTTTCAGTTGCCACACCATCAGTCAGTGTTTCAACCTCTGCTCCTTCTGCTACACCTGTGCAGACTGTACCCCAGCCAGTCCCACAGACATTGCCTCCTGCAGTTCCTCATGCAGTACCTCAACCAACTGCAGCAATTCCTGCTTTTCCACCAGTAATGGTACCTCCATTTCGTGTCCCCCTTCCTGGCATGCCTATTCCACTTCCAGGTAAATTGGCAAACTGTAATTGTCTTGTCTGCTACATGTCCATGTTGTCAATTTGTTTGCACTCATGTGTCCACTGTGTACAGAACTTGCCTGAATCCTCTCCATGCAGAGTATTTTTGAAAGAATTCAGGGTTAGCAGACAGACTTTTTAATTAACAAAGAACATGATTTTTTTTTACTTCTCGTTCTTTGGTACACAGCAGAAAACAGCTGCATTTAAAACATGTAATCCTTTATCTTTTAGACAATAAGAGCTGCACTGAACGCTTCTTAATCTCATGGCACATGGGTATCTTGTCATCCTGTTGAGCTTCCAATCTGAATCCACATGGGACTATGAGAATACTGTAGCACTATATTTTACTAATTGCAGTAATACTCTAATTTTTTTCTACTTCCTTGATTTAGACCTTAAGTTTTGTGCATACACATTTATTAGGACATGGCTTTTAACCAAAAGAAATTAACATAAAATAACGTATTTATGAGCAGCAAAAAATTGCCATTCGAGTGCATTACCCCTGAATGGTGTTAGGTGTTTCCAGGTCTCTTAGCATGCAGCTATCAAGACTGGTGCTGTTTGGATACACAAAATGTTGAGATTTAAACTGAGGACCATAACAAAGGTGTTCAAGGTGCTGGGGTGTTAGGCATAGATTTCAGGTATAAAGACCATTGAGAAGAAATCTTAGATGGCAGCCCAGCAGTAGAACATGTTTTCTGAGGTTTTCATAAAATACGTAGAGAATCAGGGAGGTAATTAAAGGCTGGCAAGGATTTGGGCTCTGCTGCTTGTAAGTGCTGCAGAGATCCTCCTAAGAGGTCACTGAAGCCACTGATTGTTTTAATACCATGTTGAGTTTGCAAGGATGCAGTTGAGTTCCTGTGCTGGTGCTGAAGTCATTAGCTCTTTCCAGTGTGCTGTAATGCTAAATATTTATTGAGGGCTGATGATTTTCTGTGACGGAGGAAGGTTTGAGACTTGAAGTTCTGTTGGATAGAAGTTAGTTTCTGATGAAGAGTTACAAAGAAGCAGCTGTGAGCAGTGTCCTTGCATCTTTGACTCAGTACAGCTGAGTGAGGTAACTTTTTTCCTGCTGTGCCTGTAACACATCAGTACATACCAAGGGAGGCCTTTACCTTCAGTTAAATTGCTTGGATGAAAAGTAATCCCTTGGCATGCTTCCTTAACAATGGATATAGACATCAAAGTATTTAAAATGGGTATTAGTTCTGCTAACTAGAAAAGAGGCCCAACTTGGAGTTGCCTCTGCTTTTAGGATAGTCTTCTAAAACAACTGGGTGGAGTTCCTGCAGCCTGCAGTTTGCTTGAAAAGGAAATCACAGTGTAGTCCTCCTTTAAGGCAGGAAAAAAATACTATTCTAAACATGATCCTCAAGGCTGAGCAAAAATGGTAAAGGATAGAGGGAGAATTCCGATGTGTGTGTATCTGGGATACTGCAATTTCTGACCTTGGCAGCAAGGGTCAGCATAGAGGGAAGGGTCCTCAGGTACCTTTGGAGGTTGTAATCATCTACCCAGCTGTAAGCTCTTCGAGGAGATGGGGATGGTTGCAGCAGTAGAGAAGAGTGCCAGTGAAAATGGGTGTCCTGGGCTGTGAGCCTGGGTTGGGTTTATTCACAAGCTCCCAGTCAGAAAGCTTTGTGCAGTAAGAAGGAAAGACGGAGCGAGACCCTCGATCTCCTTAAACTCATGCTTGAAAATAATCTTTTTCAGAACTTTCCTGGTAGCAAGTCTTAGGTCTGGCCTGTCCTGTCCGCGCAGTGAGATGGGGCTTTCAAGTGGAACCCCTAACATGTAGGGGGGAAACCACATGCTCTCACTGACGAGTCTGATTTGTCATTTTAGCTGATCACAGAACAAAGTTAGTCTACTTCTCTCACCTAATTCTCTTTGACTTGGTTGTAATGATTTATAAACACTGTAAAGAAAAAGGAAACCTTTAAAATATTTTACAGTAACAAGAAACGAGAAGTTAAAATTACTTTATGGCAGGAGAAGGTGAAGTTAAAAAGGCTCACCAGGCTTTAACTTGTAGACGTTTGGGGTGTTCAGCATCAGATCTAATACCAGCTAGGTTGCTTTCACTTTACAGACAGAGACAGAGCTGAACAATGCTGTTGTCAAGTGATCTCAAAGTTAATCTCTGTATTGCACTGTAGTAAGCCGGAACAATGGAAGAGTTGCTTAGTGATATCTCATAATCTCAGATCTTAAAAAGTAAGTCTGCTTTCTCTTAATTCATATGTTAAAAGTTAGTTGTATGTTTGAAACTGAACTTGGCAGAGGAAACAGTTTGCGTATTTGCTGAGTCTTATCTGCGCTGCAGTATTGGATCCCTGTGACCTCGCAGATGGCATTATTTATACTGACCCCGTTCTGAGACATGCTGTAACTTCCTTAACAAAACGAATTGTCAGATTCATGTTCAAGTACATAACATGAAACACCCTCCCCCCAAATTGATTCAAACACTTCATTCAGTGCTGTTTGAGTCAGTGGTTTTATGTCTCAATTCATACTTTTTTTTATAAAACCAGTTTTGGATTCTTTCACTGAAATTATCATTAAAGACCATTTCAGTTCTGTCTGCTCACAAACAGTTTGAAAAGAAATTGGCAATATTTTTGTATGCTTTCCATTCTAGATCTCCAATGAAAAATAAACATTACTTTGGTTACAAACACAGGGGTTTAATTTCACTTTGCACTGGAGGATTTTGAACCTCAGATGATGTTTTGAAACCATTTAAATGGAAGTTTCTGAAGTATTTCAGTTTCTGAGTGTCTAGACTTGGCCATTGTTGAGAGAACTTTTGATAGTTTCCTTCCACACCCCAAATTGGAGGGTTTGCAAACTCATTCCTCTCACCCCTAATTTCCTACTGGATTTTGTACCTGGTTGAAGAGGGTGAGATGCTTTCCTCTTTGTGGCCTTTCTGTGTCATTCCTAGTGCAGTAGAGAGCAAAGCAGTGCACGACGCTGCCTTTCCCTTGGCTGGTGATGCTGCTTCCAGAGCATTTTTCAGCTTGTGACATTCTTGATAATAAAAAGTAAAGAAAACATTTGCTGCCACTGCCCCAGTGCAGCTTTGGTACCTCCATTTGCAGCTTCGTTGCTTTCATTTCTTTCCCCTCCTTCCTCCTCCAGCCTTTCTGTAATGTCCCCAATGGCCTCAGCTTTCCCACAGGGATGAGCTTGACTTTCTCCCTGCCACATCTGCCTAGTTCAGATCTGTCCTTCTGCGCTTCCCACTGCTTTCTATACGCAGCAGCAGACTGAAAACAGCAGAGCTCTTTTGCTGCACTTAGCTGCTGCTCCCCGGTGGGTCTGAGCAGGAGCATTTAGCAGAGCGTGTTTCCCCGGCACTGCCCTGCAGGAGCTCTCTTCCCCCTTGGATGAACTTAAACCCCTGAGTCTTCATTGAAATACTGTTTTCTTTTTGATGGCATCCCAGTGATTTGCTGAACAGCTGGTTTAATGTAGGCAGAAACTGTCACTGCAGCTTCAAATTAGTTTTATATTTGATCTGGCATAAAATGTTGAGGTAGAAATAATTGACATTTCCTTGCTGGGAAACTTTCTCTTTGCCAGCATTCCAAATTCTCTTTGGCATTCCAAATTGGAGCAGGAAACCCATAGTGTCCAGACTCCCCGTGGTAGCTGACATACAATGGCAGCTTTCCAACATGCTTGCTTGTCCCTTTTGCAGGTGTAGCAATGATGCAAATAGTCAGCTGCCCGTATGTAAAGACAGTCGCTACCACCAAGACCGGTAATTTTCAAAACCATCTTAGTTCGTTTTGTCTGTAAGTTGGCATGGTAGTGAATGTTGTTGTTTATTTTTTATTTATTTATTTGCTTCCCCAAGTGAATGGGTGTATCTCTATATGCTTGATTTTCAAAACCAGTATAAATGCAAATATCGTATTTGGCCAGGAAATAACTTCCCCAAATAACTGTTAGTGTTAGCTTATTTTGTGCAAGAACCCACTACAGTCTTCTGTAATCATTGAGCTCTGTAATGACTGTGAATCTCTTCATGCTCATACTTCTTAGTTACTAGTTCCTTGTGTGTGGATTTTTGTTTTTCCTACTTCCACCTGTGTGGTGACCTGAGTGTGCTCGCATGTTGGTGTGCGTGTCTGTGCGTCTTAGTATGAAGTTTCGTTTTTCCAATTGTGGCTTTAAGGAAAATCACTTTATGGCAATGTGTAATGTGCGCTTTTCCATTATTTGAAGAGACAGATTTTTTTCATAGAAAAGTTAAGGCTCAAAATTATGATCCTATAGTTCTAGTCCTATCCAATTTGTTTTCCTAGAACTCATCATTCAAAATGTGTTCAGTACATCCATTCTGTGGGCTAGGTAGAGGAACACTGGGATAATGCAGCATTCTGGCTTTCTGATCTTGGGGTATTTACTTGCCATGTTGCTTTAGGATGTGCATAAAATATTTTTCCAATCACTCTGCAGTACTAAACAAAGCTGACACACAAGCTGAAATTGTTTTACTCCCTTCAGCTTTCATCTAAGGCTCTGAATTCGTGTCAACTTTAAGTCAGGGCCTAAGATTTAGCTGAGTTCTGCTCTGTATTACATGGCTCAAACTTGAGCCACAGTTGTCTTTTTTTCAAGAGCAATTGGAATAGCTCTTAAAATGACAACTTTGTTACACAGTGGAATAGATTATTTAAAAAAATAATTATTTGTTATGCAGGCCTAATAAAGACTTTTTAAATAAGTAGAGCATTTAGATATGAAGTATGAAAGTAAAAGTCTAAAAGCTGACAGATCTGTGCTTTGCAGAGCTGCACATGACTCCAAATAAAAAGCTATCTAATTTGCCTGTTAATAGGGGCATTGCTGACTGTGAAACAGGGAGCAAATGGAGTCACAATGCATTGCTTTGCAACTTAACTGGAAATCTATCTTTATGTTTGTTTATCTAGGTTGATTGTTTGTAAATGAAGTCAGTGAAGTGCTAGGTCTCTGTCCTTATGTGATTCAACGTCACTTACTGTTTTCTTTCCTCTCTCCTTTTCTTTTTCCTCTACTCCTTGCACAGGCGTCCTCCCGGGCATGGCCCCTCCCATCGTGCCCATGATCCACCCTCAGGTTGCTATTGCTGCTTCCCCGGCAACATTGGCTGGAGCCACAGCTGTCTCTGAGTGGACAGAGTACAAAACAGCGGATGGAAAGACTTACTATTATAACAATAGGACTTTGGAGTCAACATGGGAAAAACCCCAAGAACTGAAAGAAAAAGGTACTTTTTAAAATCCAGTTGTATACTATTGCTTCAACCATTAATGGTTCCCTTTGAAAACACCAGCAAGAATATTTCTAATCCCTCATCTTCCTTAAGAATGTTTTGAAAGTGTAAGTATCTGTCTGTGCAGGTCTTGAGTCTGAAAGCCCTGGTTTCTTTGTTTCCACGGTTTTGTAAGAGTATTTGGCTCTAGAGTTGCTTCCAGATCCTGTGACACTTGGATAAATGTGTGTTTCCATTCCAGCAGAGAGTAAGTACTTTACATACTCAGGTGTTGGAGAAGATCTCAATAGCAGGAGGAGAGGTAGAGAGGAGAAAACTCAGTTATTCTAAAGACTTTAAGCCAGGAAAGAAGGAAGATGACTGAAATGCTGAACTTCAGATCCTCAAGAAGTATATAAATGGATTTGAAGTCTGAGGAAAAGCAAACTACTTCCACTGCCACCATCCCAATGCTCCATTCAGGTCCTGTTCTGTGACTTGTGTTCATCTGAATTCACATTGTACTCATCGGTTTTGCTGTATCAGAGGGAAATTGTTCTTGCATTATTAATAGGGAAGAAGAGGCAAAAATCCTGTGGCTTCTCCATGAGTTTTCTCTTTTTTCTTCTCATCAGCATTCAAATCTAAAAGTGCTCTTCAGTGTTGCACTATTGGTTGCAACTCTTGTTGATATTTTTGTTGGTGTTTCAGCGATTTCTCTTGGTACACTTTAACTACCTTTTCCATATTATAGGCTGCCTTTCATTTTCCAGTTCCAGTTAACTCTTGGTACAGGAGATAATCACGTATTTATAGCAGATGCTGGAAAGCCCAAGAAGGACAGAAAGTGGTGAAAATTCATTAAAAATAAGTTTTGTTGTTGTGCTTGGGAAGTCATGCTGATCAAATAAATCAGTTTTGATTTTATCATGGTTTCCTAATAATACTAAGAAAAATTCTATCTTTATGTAGAAAAAATGGAAGAGAAGATTAAAGAGCCAATTAAAGAACCCCCAGAAGAGCCTTTACCCATGGAGACAGAAGAAGAAGAGCCAAAAGAAGAACCTATAAAAGAACTTATAAAGGAGGTAAAAGACCTACAAACCAAATAGTCAGTATCGCCATTTTGAGTCCTACATCCTACAGGTGTGGATGCATCTGTAGCCCAGGCATGTTGACGGGAGACATGGTTAGTAATTTGAGTTCTTACATTCCTGGGGGGATTTGAAAGCCTTCCTTTTTGGATGCATAGCTCTTTTTTTTTCTTTTTTAATTAAATTTTTTTTTAAAATTAATTGTTTTACTTAAGGGAGAAAGGACATTTAAAAGAAAAATACAGAGTGAGTTAAGAAATCAGTGAGCACATAGGGAAAAAAAGCTAGCTAATGACGTAGACATGATGTTCTCTTGCTCATTTTAAGGTGTTTAGGAAAATGAAGCTTGTCCTGAATGTTTGAAATCTTCAGTAGGTTTTCTCCTCTATTTCTTTACTTCTTTATTTTGAACACTTCTGAAACAAAGTTTACACGTTCTTCGTGACCTGTAGCTGCTAAATTGAGTCTGTCGGGAGCGCGTGTCCTAGGAAGGGTCTCTAGCATCACCATTGCAGTAGATGGAATTAACTTTTCTTCTTGTACAGCATTTTGTCACACTGAGGAACAGAGTTCTTGAAGATGTCAGGGTGTTTGAATGACAGTTAAAGCTTTTATACTGATTTCTGTTAGCTCCAATGTAACTTGGTAGGCAAAAGCACAGAATTCAGTTGCTGGACTTTAATAGGACTCAGCCCTGGTTGCTTTGAAGGAGTTGCCACTTTGGTCATTTCTGCCGCAAAGCTTATTCCACACTTCTGACTGTTCCATCTTCTGTGTCTCATTTTGAAGTAAATGAATTCTAAGAATGAAACAAAATCTCTTTGTGAGAAAGTACATCCTTGCCCTGTATTCAGGCTCTGATGGAAGGATTCATGTGGCTCTAGGAAGGTATTTAAATAAGGCTGCACTGAAGTCAGAAGTGAAGTAAACACTTGGAGGTTTCCTGAATTGAGATTTCTGAATAGCACTTCCTCTTGAAATTCCAAGGCTTCCATTTTAGGCATGGCAGAAGTGTAATTGGGAGCTCTTTGTTAGCATGGTTTCAAAATACATTTGCCTGTTTAAAGCAAGTTAGTTATAATAAACAATTTTCTACCTGACAATGCCTGAATCCTGTAACTTCCTTTTTCCTTGAGGAGCCTAAAGAGGAAGAAATGACTGAAGAAGAGAAAGCAGCTCAGAAGGCCAAGCCAGTGGCAACTACTCCTATTCCCGGAACTCCATGGTAGGTAACAATTTTCCCTACAGCCTCCACAGTGGGACTGAGACGCCAGGATGGTTGCTGGGTAGTCAGAGCAAGTGGTTATGTGTGAAGGTCCTGTTCTTGGTGTGCTTCTGTCTCAAATAATATGGAATTCCTCCAGCCAACAAGGATTCCTGCTCCTCTGGCATGAAACACCACCAAAAAAATATCTTGGACTTCTTTTGCCCTTATGCCTTGGGAATCAGTAGGTGCTGCTCCTGGCCAAAGCAGTCCTTTATTTATCTCCGTCTTTCACTTGGCATAGATACTTACCTACCAGGTGCCTCCATGTGAAACGTCATTATTAGGTTACTTTTGCTGCACTATGTGTAAATTATCTCTGTGTGACCAAGGTAGAAATCTTACTGATGGGAAAGGGATGTTGTTTTATTTTTTACAATTCAGCCATCAGTGCTCTTTTATTAACAGTTGATATTTAAGGCTGTGTCCCTTCAGACTATCACTGTGGCTCTTTCATCCTAGGTGAAAACTAGGATGATCACTAGGTCACTTTTCCTTGTGTTTTGCAGGAGCTGAGGTACATTTTATCCCAAATCTGATTTGCTTTCTTAAACATTTTCTAGAGAAGAACCGAGTTTCTTGCAGCTCCTATAAAGAGCATTTGTGAAACTGCATTTCAAATCTGCTGGCAAAGCTGTAATTTTGTACCGCATCCGGGCAGTAGGAATGTAGGTGGTTGTGTAGTCAGTGCAACCTGGCCCTACCAGTGACTGCTTGCGCAGTCCCTGACTGTGGTAACTGTGCTGGATGCCTGGAGGCAAAGATAACACACCCCTTCCTGTCTGTCCATTGCACTTCAGGTGTGTGGTGTGGACTGGTGACGAGCGTGTGTTCTTCTACAACCCAACCACTCGTCTTTCCATGTGGGACAGACCAGATGATCTCATTGGAAGAGCTGATGTGGACAAAATTATTCAAGAACCCCCTCATAAAAAAGGAATGGAAGAAGGAAAAAAACTTCGTAAGAGTGTTTTTACTACCTTCTTGAGAAGGCTGAATAGAATTTGTCATTTTAAGTTGATTCCAAAGGTAGTACATTTCCGTAAGTGAGAGAAATGTGAGGGCATACTTAGAAATGCACATAACTTTGGAATTTCAGAGGGCTGGTGGGACTGCAGCTTTATAGAGTCCTTTGGGGGAAAAATACCCAGTCTGTTGAAGAAGGTAGATACTAACAAGATTAATTTGGTTGCTAAATGGCAACAGGCTAGAAAAAAAGGAGCCTTTTTTTACTGACTAAAACAAGGGACTGTGTATATCTTATAAGCAAGAGAAATTTGGGATCCAGAAAAGCTTAATCTTTGCATATGAATGGGCTCTCATGGAAGAGGATATAACTTAGAGAGCATCAACTGGAATGCAGTTTTGGAAACAGCTGCCAAGAGCAGAGAACATGCAAGAGGCTGCTGAAACACTTGTTTCTGGCATAAGTTCTAGTAAATGATCCTGGGGTGAGATGTGGGCTTGGTAGTTGGAGGAGAACCCTTGGGATATCCAGCTGTGCTTCATTAGACTGTTTAGCTTGAAGGGTTTTTCTCATAGAAATAAGAGGTCAGCGTTTGTTGTTTTAAACCCAGAGTTGGCCACAAGTCCATTAGTCCTGCCACTGAATTCCAGTAGTGCTGTTCTGGCAGTGACAAAACCACACATCTTCCTTTGTCAGAACACGTTATTGTTGCGCACGTTACCCTCTGGTTTTGCACAAGGTTTCATTTGTAAATTACTAACTTCTCATAAATAGAAGATCTAAAGCTTTCCTGAAATCTGTTGCAGTTCGAGAAGAGCACGAAACTGCAGAGGAAGCAAATGAAGATGAGCCTATTAAGATTAAAAAGCGCAAGTAAGTTTTTTGTTTCTCACTGCTAAGGCTTTGTGTAGATAAAATAACTGAAGTTGTTTTTATCAGTGTGTATTCAGCAGAGTGGAACGGTAACTAACGGGATTGGTGAACACAATCACCAACCTCCTGCTGTTGTACATCAGCAGCTCAAGTATTGCGTATTTCTCTGAGATAGCTGAAACTCATGTATGGAGGAAAGGCTTTGGGAATCACTCAAAATGGAAATGAAAGTTAGTGAATCCAAGGAATATTTTGAGTGCAGTTTATCGTAAATAGTTTACTTCTGTTGCTTGTTTATCCAGCTTGTTATTTTTGGTGTGCAAGAGTTTGTTGCCAAAGCATCCTGCTGTCTATAGCCATCCAGCATCATAGTGACTGCTCTGTTTTCATTGTTACAAAGGCTTCAGAGTTTTGTTGAGGTCTTTTGGTCTGCTTTGCCTATTGGAAGCGACATATGTCAGTTCACTCTGAGTTACACACACTGCTTTACCATTTCGTTTGTTATTGTGTACTCTTATGGCTGATCATCAAGTTGTTGGCAGTTAGGGCTTTGGGTTTGTCTGAAACAAAGGGCATTCACTCTTGGTGCCATTTGTAGACACTGAACTTACTGAGAATATCTTGGTTCTTGAGCTCTTCCAGTATGACAGCACCCACATCCAAGTCCCAAAGAATGGCTTTTGTGATTTGTAAGCCCTTGCTTCTGCAGTAACTGGGTTCCTCCATTCTGTCCCGGTGCAGTTCAGTTTTTAACCTACAGGGTTCACATGCACTTCCCAAGTTAAACTGTATATTTAATTTTTTTTTCAGGAAAGATGATAACAAAGATATTGACTCAGAGAAGGAGGCTGCTATGGAAGCTGAAATCAAAGCCGCTCGAGAGAGAGCAATTGTTCCTCTGGAGGCTCGGATGAAACAGTTCAAGGACATGCTTCTGGAGAGAGGGGTCAGGGAAAGCTCTGTCTGTCTGTGTGCAGTTGTGAGCAAATTTGAAAGTCTGCTTGATACCTGTCAGTTTTGATAGAGAAATTAGGCTATTAGAATATAAATTTCTGTAGTAACTCTAAAAAATGGAAGTGGTTCCAGCTGTCTGTGCAGCTTTCATTTAGTTTCAATAGCTGGGTTTTATGGGATAGGTTAACTAAAGCTTATTTAAGATAAGCTTAACATGTTTAAATCAATCTCTCTTGTAACAGAACTGTTTACACTTGTAACATTTAGCAGAGGTATAAACCTCAATGCTTTCTACTGATGTACTTCATATTTTCAGTGTCACACAGTAGTAATTAAGTGTGTGTTGTTATTTAGCAGTTTTCAGAGCCAATCAGTGCAGAAACTTGCTACAGCAGCCTCCATCTGTTGGTGATGGAAACTCCAGGATGAGGTTGTTTCTCTCTTTTCATCAGATGTCCTGTAGTTTTCAAGCAAAACTGCACAATTGCTGTATATCTGGGGAAACTTATCCACTCATTAAAATCTCTTTTTTAATTGAAGGTCTCTGCTTTTTCAACATGGGAGAAGGAACTACACAAGATAGTTTTTGATCCTCGTTACTTACTTCTCAACCCAAAAGAAAGAAAACAGGTAAGAGAGATGTTGGATTCCCTCCCCACCAGACACAAATACTACTGCTTTCTGTAGTCTGCAGAATGATTTCTACCTCATCTTTGTTGGCTCTGTGGGGAGAGGAAAAGAAATAGGAGAAAAGGAAAGAAATGGATTTTTTTTTCTCCTCTTGCCTAGAGCTTGGGTGGCATCAGTTTGGTGTGTTCTGTGTTGGTGACTGGTGTTTCTGTAGGTATTTGATCAGTATGTGAAAACCCGGGCAGAGGAGGAGCGCAGAGAGAAGAAAAACAAAATAATGCAGGCCAAGGAGGATTTCAAGAAAATGATGGAAGAAGCAAAGATTAATCCAAGGTAGGACTTGCTTTCTTGTCCATATGCATAAGCTCGATTAGAATCAAGTATGTTGGGTATTAGATAGGTGAATGGGCAAAGATGAGAAAAATCCTCAGATACTGTTGAAATCTTCTTTTTTTGCTTGTATTCACCTAAGCCATGAAATAATAGAACTTGTGATTTATCATTATTTTCATATTTGAAGTCCTTTTGAAGAAATCTCCAGTGTGATCTGGAGCTTGTGAGACAACTTGTGGATCACGAAGCCTTTCTTGAACGACCCTCTTTCCTTGCTAAGGGTATTGGTAGTCTCTGAAGGAGTGCTAGGGTGGTTTCTTCAATTTGTTTTTCTGGTTACAAAATATGTTAATGATATGATAGAACGTTCTGGTTGGTTTAATACAGAAATTGTTACATACCCCTCGTGTTCAGACCCACTTGCAATGATAATAGTGTGGTGATGAGAGTGAATGTACAAACATGCAAGATTTTATTGCTAGAATTATTTGTTTCACATAGAGTTAATGAAATACATGCTTGTGTCACGAGATGAGCTCCAAAGCATTCTCTTTCAGCGTCTCTTGGCTTATCTGGCATTGATTCTTTTACAGTGAAATAACAGTTCATTTGTTTCACTTCAGCTTAATTTTTTTCAGTGCCCTGTTTTGGAGATCTGGTGGAAGCCAGTGTTAACTCCTAAATTACTTCAGGTCTGATTCGTAACTCTTACCTGTCTGTCATTTAATAAGGGTGATAGGCTGGGAAGAGCCAGAGGCATGGAGATGTAAGAAAAAGTTCATCAGTAGTAAGTTTAATATATGTTTCAGAGGCTGACATGAACTATTAGGTTGGTTTTGGTGTCCTCAGCTTCACAGAAATCTCTGATGTGTCATATTGGGATTGACTCTTATCTGATTATGGGTTGGGGTGGGAAAGAGAGTTCCATCTGAAACACTGTCTTAATTTTATCCTTTGTCTTCTGGTTTCAGTGTTTGTCTAAAGATATTGCTGTACTTCTGTGAGTGCCAGACTGGGTTTTTATCATCTATCTCAGTCCAACATGCCCAAGAGTTTGTGTTCCACTCCACTTAAACATCTCTTGTTCTTCGATACAGCTTTGCATTCACTTTCTAATCTTTTGAATAAGCTACCAAATTGTCTTCTTGTTTCAATTTACCCTACAGCAACAGTAGGCTGGATTTTCCAAGTCTAATTATTTCCATGCTGTGATGAAAACATTCGTATGATTATAAGTGTCTCACGTATTCTTGGGGCCAGATTTGCATCAGAGCTTGGAAAAAGCACAGTAGTGTTTTTTTTCGAGGTAAGTGGCAGTACTATATCTACTGCACAGGTTGGAATCTGGCCCTGGAGGTGAGAGAACGGTCAGGGAGATGCTATGGGGGTAACAGGTTGAAAGCCCAGTATTGCTGCATCGGCCCCTGGTGTTTCGAGTATTTTCAGATCCATGTGGTTTGAGATTGGGCCATACAATGTTCACCACAGGAGGAAAAGGGGACTCAGCCAGTGTTCAGTTGTGCCTGACGCCAGGTTGATTTTCCTGGTGAACTCTTAGCATGGTTTGGCTGCAAGTGAATGCACGTATAGTTTCAGTTTCACAGCTGACACGCACCTGCTGGCTCAACTGCCAGCCCCAAAACGGAACATTTTTCTAGACACCTGAGTTTTAACATTTCTTCTTCTTGGTTGCTTTGTAGTCTCTTCCTACACCTGCACTTTCTGCAGGTAGCTGTATTCCAACCAACCCACCCACCCTATAAGCCTCTAACAATACCTCTTGTGTGTGTGCCTAAACCCAGCTCCTGTCTACATAGCTCACTGGTGGAGCATTGCTGTAGTGAGACCATAGGATGGTGCCTTTTTTTGTTCCTTTTTTTCCCTCCAAACTGTGCTCTGGCATGTATTCTAGCAGAAGCAGCGTTTCTCTGCTGAGCCTGCTTCCCAGCAAAGACAGCTCTGCCAAATGAGTTCACTTGCCATTTTGTTGCAGAACTACTTTTAGTGAATTTGCAGCCAAGCATGCTAAAGACTCGAGGTTCAAGGCAATTGAAAAGATGAAAGATCGAGAGGCCTTGTTTAATGAGTTTATCACAGCGGCAAGAAAGAAGGAAAAAGAAGACTCGAAGACCAGAGGTGAGAAGGTAAGGTGACTTTTTTTAGCTCCAGCAGTGTGAATGGTGCGAGTCTGAGTGAGACGGGACAGAGGCAGTGCTTGGTTTCCTGCTCTGAGACACGGCCCTTCACTTCTGTGGAGGTTTTGCACTGCAGACACTTCACAGACGTCCCTTGGGTCTCTCTGAGCTAAGTGTTGAAAGCTTTCAGTGTACTGCCTTTTAGAGCATGTAGAATTGAACCTGCATTTATTTGTGAAACTGAGTTTACTCAGATAATCACATATAGCATATCTTTAACTGGAATAATGCCTGAGGTTTATTTTAAAGTTTTTTTTAAGTTACCTTATCCTGAAGCATTAAAAGGAAAAGGATTCTTGGCCTCCTTGGCTGGAAACCCAAGAACTGGCTGTGACCTCTGCTTTCTCAGTGGAGGCAGCAAAAGCTGGCAGTTCTCTGTAGGATATTTGTTTCAATTCCAAATAGCTCCCATATCTTCTCTTGCCATCTAAAAGCTGGCACTTCAGTGACTTCTCAGTCTTTGGATAAATACATCACATGTACAAACTGCTGCTTATTAGAATGGAAGGTCAGCTCTTTAAGACTGATGAGCTGCAAATGTGACTTGGCCGTGGTGCAGCAGCAGGAGCAGGTCTCAGCGGCAGAGCCACAGCGCCTGCATCCTGTCCCGTTGTGCTGTGCGAGTGGAGAGGGCAGCCTCTGACTGCTCTGACGTGTGGCAGTCTGCAGGGTTTGTTTGGTAGTGCCCAGTTATTGCAAATTTCACCTGCTGAGAATGCTTCCAGAGGAGAACAGTGCTGAGCTGCAGGCTAGATGTGGGGACAACTTGGCTATTGCATAAGTCTTGCCTAGTTTTTAAACCCAGGTACTCTGGTCTTGTTTGGTTCTGTACACAATTGCATCAGCTGTAGACTTAGCTGCTATTCTTGATAAATGCTTTCAGAGGAGAGCTGATGTAGTTCAAAACTAGACTCTTACTGCATATTGCTGATGAAAGTGGAATTTTAAAGCATTCTTGCAGCTTAATAGTGCAGTTGAAGACTGTAAAAAGTAAATACTTGTCTTGCTGTTGCATGATTGTTCTAAAGCTGATGAGTTAAAAGAAGAGCGATTGTGTGTGTTTGCTTTTGAAATAATGTTCTTTTTCTCCAAAAGCCTTTTGTAACCATTTTATGTATTCTGTTTTATAACAAGTGGATAGACTTTACAGTTATGTGCTGTGCGGCCTGTCAATCAGTTCAGTCTGACAGCTGTCAATCACTGACACGCAAATATTATGGGATTCCCTAGTGAGGAAAGAATTGGTATCTCTGTGTGGTGACTTTAGCCTCCCGCAGTTCCGGTACTTTACATTTTTTTAGTTTTTTTCCTTGTGAAGTGATGAGAGTTGTACCTGCAATGTGTTAACTGCCAAAAAAGACTTCTAAATACGCCTGAAATACTTTCAGTCTTATGTTCCTTTGATTTTGAAAGTGCTTAAAACATAAAAGCAAATTCAAGGCATTTAACCTGAAGCTTTCTCAGCCTGTTTTCAAAGTCCAAAATCTTTACTTATGGAGGAACAACTTTACAGAAATCTTTAATGTAAGGGTTTTTAGTTCTATGAGGTTTTGGTTTTCCTTCATTGAGTCGAGGCTTACTGGGTGGTGAAGGTGCAGCCACCTTTGCAGATGGTTGGGTTTGTCCACGGGGCTAGCTTCAGTGAGTAAATACTTCTCAGATGACAGAGACAGGGACACATGGGTTTGAGGATACCAGGGAGGGGACCAGGAGGTGGTAGCAGTCCCCAAGCTGCTCAGGTGCTGTCCCAGGATGGTGTCGCTCTGTGTCCTCTTGGTGAGCAGTGCCAGCAGATGAGCCCCTTGTGCTGCCTCGCACAGACATGCCGCAGTGTTCAGCTGCGGATGCCGTGGTGGCTGTCTCGGGTCTGGCAGTGAGCAAGATCAGCAGATTCCTCACATAATATTCTACTCAGTCGAGCTTGCTACTGTGTGTAGATCTACTAAACTCCCAGCATCATAAAGCTGTGATCCTAAAAGATTATTCCTTGGTGGGACGGTTTTGCCTCAATTTTGGGGGGAGTTTTCACCTTTTCTTTTAAATTGTATCCCAAGTGGCGATACCTGCACTGTGTCCATTGCAGATGACTGCAAGGAAACCCCTGCTTCAGGGGAGGGAAGGTCTGGAAGGGCCATTCATTTTGCTCAGGAGGGAATTGGCCCTGCCCTCCTGGTTTCTATGCTGAGGGTGTTCTGTGGGCTCCTCCCTACAGCGGTGCTGGAGCATCTCCCCACAGAATGTGGTGGTGTGGTGGGTCTGGTTTGTTTTGCAGCTGGTGCCTCAGGGCTTCCAGCAGTGTGGTGGGTGTGCAGCTCTTCTCCCCTGGAATATATAGATAAGCAGAAACATTTGGATACCCTTACCTTATAGACTTCTGTAGTAACATCTGGGAACTGTTTGACTCTTAACAAGTATTTCTAATGCCATGGCTTAGAAGGCTTCATACTTTTGGTACTGCATGCATGTTTTAAGATGTTTTGAAACAACATTCTTAATTTTTCAATGAATAAACAGTTTGCATTTTGGTTCAGCTCCTTAAAGAAAAAGGTGATGGTGCTGTAGTTGTTGAGCCACTTCCCACTGGCACTAACCAGTTGCTTTCTGATCTCTGCTTACTGTCTTCATCTCTCTGTTGAGATAGTAAAGAAAAAAAGCCTATAAAGCTTTTTATGTTAATACTGAAGAGCTAAAATTATCAGTGGCTGCAGAATGCTTGTTCTGATCTTCAGCTCATTCTCACACTGTAACTGAACAGTTTCTGGAGAATGGGGATGTGGCACTTCTCTGGCAAGCCAGAGTCTGCTGCCTGCTCCCCTCGGAACAAGTGTTCTGCAACTCAACTGCTGCTGGTTTCTTTTCTTTATTTAAAGGGGCAAGGAGGGGACATAAGTAGCAGAAAGTGAATGGCCAGCCCTTCTCTTAGGTCTTTGGGTTTTATTTGTGTGCCATAAACCCAGGTTTGTTTAGTGACTGGCAGGATTTGGGGTGCTGCGAAGGCAGCATCCTGCACCATGCCTGGGGAATCCCCAGAGCCATTCTCTGGCTCCTGGCAAAGGAGGCAAGCCAGCCCCTTGCCTGTTGGCGTTGGAGAGGTGGAGGCTTAAACGCCACACCAAGCTTCTGAGGCTTCAAGCGCTGGAAATAAAAAGGAGGAAATACCCGGGACCTAAAGTGCAGCAGGACCAGGGAGATCCTCCATCCCAGAAAAGAGAGATGCAGTTAAGGCACCGTCACTGCTCCTGCAGCTGCTGGTTCTGGGAGTTTGGATGTAAACATGTCCCTAGTTGTCTTGAGATTAAACCCCACTGTTCTGCCAGCCCTTTGTGATGGCTGCTGTTATGGGCAGAGTGCTGGCAAACCATTTACAGTTGAGAAAAATAGGCTGAAGCTTTTCCTTAAACTATTATATATATGTGCATGTCCGTCTTAAATGCAATTTACTTAATTACCATATGTGGGTAATTCTTTATTGGCTAGATCCATCTTGAGATGGATCTTTTATCTCTTTATCAGCAGATCCAAGTGTCTACCTCTGTTCTTTGTGCACTTAGAGGATGAACCCATGAATAGTTGATTTGTCTAGAGCCCTGTTTAAAACTGCAGAGCTTCTGGAGTATCAATATACAAAATGCTACAGTGGAGAATCAGTTACTTGTTACTTTGATATATTTAGAAAAGTTCAAAAAAGCTTAAATTGGGGTAAAATAATAAAAACTATATTGGTGGCTCATACTTTAAAGAATATTATTTGTGTTAGATGTAACAGGTGATCTTAATATATCTGCTTTAGCAAAATTTTCCCAAGGGGAAGTGAATTTTAGATGTAGTTTTATCTAAATTCAGAGGTTTAGTGATTTCTGTAAATTGTGTGTAACATTAATGTGCTTCCTGCAGCTGGAGGTAAGTCAGCTCCTTTTTTCATAAGAGCAAACTGCTGGATATCAAAATGTCTTTCTCAAGTATTGTCTTTCTGTTCCCCTCTGTCAAACAGATCAAAATGGACTTCTTTGAGCTGCTGGCTAATCACCACCTGGACAGTCAGTCTCGCTGGAGCAAAGTGAAGGACAAAGTAGAGACTGACCCCCGTTACAAAGCAGTGGATAGCTCCTCGCAGCGGGAGGACCTGTTCAAGCAGTACATCGAAAAAATAGCCAAGGTATGTGAGGGGCGTCCAGGAGCAGAGCTTTGCCTGCTCTGCTGGTCCCCTTGCTGTTGACGTGTTAAGTAACTAGCTAGAAGATAGATCAATGTGTGCTTTAGTTCCATACCGAGAAGAATTCTATACCACAGTTACCTGTATTAGCCCAGAACTACAGCTTGAGACTCAAAGTGCCCTTCCTGAGGATGGTGCTGCCGAGGCTTATGGTAGGTGTATGCATGCGTGCATTCACACACATGGTGTGGAAGATTTTATCCAGCAGAGCAAGAAAGGCAGACTGCTGTAAAGCCATTGGTTGTAAAGGTGGATGTAGAACTTTGGAAAATGCAGAAACTGTAGAATCACAGAATGGTTAGAAGTGAAGGAGACTTTAAAGATCATCTACTTCCAACAACCCTGACATGGACAGGGACATGCCACATTCATCACTTCCTACCAGATGGGCTGAGTTTCCTTTCCTGTGATTTTTGTATCAGCTGAACTTCCTTCAGGGATATAGATGGTTCATACTCAGTTCCTTCACTGGTGGTTCTTCCTTAATCCAGTATTCCTGCCTTTCTCTTCCAGGCAGTTAATCGTTGAGAATGTAAAACTGGGCTGACAATTAATGACACCAGTATCCCCCTGCCCCCCCCCCATTATTCAGAGTTTGTCACTGCACACAAACAACACACTCCTGAGACTAGTTATGTGTGATCAGTGTCATGATCAAAATTCTCTTTTACCCATCTAAACCCCATAGTGCAGCAAAACTTTGTAACCCATGGATCTGAAATCCCTTTCAGGTATTTCATTCCAAGATGCCTTTAATTGATGGCTTTTTAATTTACTTCCCTGTCCACTGAAAATATGAAAGGTGCTACGTTGGTTTTATTGAGAGAAATCTGTTGTTCTATTTCAGAATTTAGATTCTGAGAAAGAGAAGGAGCTGGAAAGACAAGCTCGCATCGAGGCCAGTTTGCGAGAGCGAGAAAGGGAGGTGCAGAAAGCTCGCTCGGAGCAAACCAAGGAAATCGATCGTGAGCGGGAGCAGCACAAACGGGAAGAAGCTATTCAGAACTTCAAAGCGCTTCTCTCTGACATGGTGAGGCACCAGCCAGCGCTGTCAGCCCCTTGCTACCTCCTGTTTCTAGGTGTTGTACTGCGTAAAGCTTTGGGGTGATTGCAGTTCAGTTTCTAAAGAAATAGAATCCTGTTGGCTCCTCTCCACTGCCCTCCACTCGCTGCTGGGAGTTTTGCCCTGGTTGGAATAGAATGCTCTGTGCTTAGGGTTCCTGTATCCTGCCTGGGAGCGAGTGGATGGTGCTGTTCCTGCTGGGTTTCCCTGGAGCCTCGGGGTGATGGCAGGTTTTCAGTCATGCTGCTGTAAGCTTTGAGAAGTTTTTTGGAAAATTAGATAATTGTTAAGCACTAGGACTAGTCCCCTGGTTTTTGCATTATCTCTCTTCATGCTCCAAATGTAGCGCCCTTGTGTTAGGATTTCTCTTCTGTATGAAGAAGGAAGTAGTAGATAAAAAATATCAGTGTACTGTAGAAAAATGGTTTGAAGAAAGGCGTCATCTTTTGGCTCAGGTGCGTTCTTCAGATGTGTCCTGGTCTGACACCCGACGGACTCTACGCAAAGACCATCGGTGGGAATCTGGGTCCTTGCTAGAAAGAGAAGAGAAAGAGAAACTCTTTAATGAACACATTGAAGCACTTACCAAAAAGAAGAGGGAACACTTTAGGCAACTTCTGGATGAAACCTCAGCGGTGAGAGCTGTTTATAGTCAAACTTCCAGTCTCTGCCAGCCCATTGGGATTCATCCTTTTCTGGTTTTCTGTCACATAGTCTGACGTGTTTGGTTTTATTTCTAGGGCCCCTTTGCTTCCCCGCTATCTTTTCTTCGTAACAAAATCTGCATTATGTTTCCTTTGCTGTTTATCTTGAGTGTTACTTCAGTTTAACGTACAATTCAATTACATTCAAACTTCTAATCAGTGATCTTTTTATCTCCTGCAGGATGTTACATTTCTTCAGCACTGAGTTGATACTCTTTGCTCTGTGGCATCTCGCTCTTTCAGATGCCCACAGTGTGTTTGTCTTAAGATTATATACTGATACTTATTACTAAGTTTGTCTGTGTTGATGTTCTCCTTCCTTAGTTTGTGCTCCGAAACCTGCGCTTCTGTTCTGTGTGATGCTGTGGAAATCTCTTACCTATTCTCTGTATTGTGGGGGTCTAGCGAGTCTTCTTTTTTTCAGTCAGGTGCCAGCTTCAGTCAGCTCTCTTTTAACCCATATATTTTTACCTTATTCTCTAACACATCCGTGAGAGGTTGTTAGAAATCAGGCAGATTTTTAGGTAGAATAGGATGACAGATACATAAGCAAGTTTTCTGAAGGTGATTTTTAACAACACATTCCTATACATAAATATGTCCTAGAAAAATAAAGGGATGTAAATTATATTTGTGAGGACTTTCATCTGAAAATGCCATCTCAAAAAACCTAGATATAAAACCCCAACTAATTAAAAATAAGAACGTAGAAGTCTAAATAATAAAAAACCCAACGTGCAAAAGTGCAGCAACAGCTTTGTCAGGGGGCTGGGAGATATTTAAAAGCTTCAGGTGTAATAGTATTTCCATTCGGTATTCTTAGAATCTGATTTTCTTTTTGTTTAACCATTTTTGCTTCTTTTGAAAGATAACTTTAACGTCAACGTGGAAGGAAGTGAAAAAAATCATTAAAGAAGATCCAAGGTGCATTAAATTTTCTTCAAGTGACAGGGTGAGTGGTTTGCCTCGCTGTTGCTTCCAGTGTCAGGCAGGATACAGGGAATGGGTGTCAGTGACTGCTGAGCTGGTTCCTGCTTGGTGTGAGCAGGAGTAGTATTGTTTAAGTAACGTCTGTTAAAAATGAAAATGGTAAAGATGAGGACAATTGTAGTTAAATGTGATTCACGCTTATGTTCAGTGTGCTAAGGGAGCACTTTATCTGCATTCAGTGTCTTAAGCTTATCTGTTTTCTTTCAGAAAAAGCAAAGGGAGTTTGAGGAATACATTAGAGACAAATACATTACTGCCAAAGCCGACTTCCGAACGCTACTGAAAGAGACCAAATTCATAACCTACAGGTGTGTGGCCTAACATCAGCAGAGGGCTGGTCTTTTCTCTGCTTTTCCTTATAACTGGCAATGAACTGATGTCTCATTCTTCTCTTAGTGTAATTTATGTCTAAGTTGGCACTTTCACAACTGTCATAACCTGTCAAAACCAAAAAGGGTGTCCCTTCCAGGTGAGTATAGCTTCAAAGAGGTTGATTTCTTCACTCCGTTTCAGGGCATGGCGAGGCTGATACGGAATCTTGGGTATGGACCAAAAGAAGTTTCTGATCAGAATCATGAGAAACACTTTAAAAGGAGAAATGAGATTAAGTTCTTTGGATCCTGAGGAACCATGTGGCTCCTTGGTGGTCAGCACTTGAAGCCTTGGAGTCTTGGCTTCAGGTGGGGATCAGTGACAGTGCTCTGAGCTGCTGCTGTGGACATATCGCACCAGTTGAGGGGGCCTATGGTTGAGACTTCTGCATCCAAATTCTAATTGTTGGCCTCATTTAGATGCTGAATTTAAACCTGAAGGCCAGGTTTGGGTGGGGCTTGAGCAGCCTGCTCTAGTGGAAGGTGTCCCTGCCTGTGGCAGGGGGTTGGAACTGGATGAGCTCTAACGTCCCTTCAAACCCAAACCATTCTATGATTCTGTGTTTGGGTTTTTTTGTCTCCTCTAGGTTTTAGCATTTGCATAGTTCAAGCAGTGCTGTACAAGGCCATTGCAGCCAGACAGAAGCCTTCCAATGTGCTCAGTTAACATAGCACAGATGTAGGTGACTTTTCTTTTCCTGTGCCCAGAGTACTGTTGATGTGCCTAGTCTTGACCTAAAGGAGCATCTTTTTAGCTGGGAAGATGCCCAGGTCCCTGCAGCCTTTCCCAGCTTTGCCTTTCCTCTTTGCTTTCCCTTGGTGAGGGCAGCTCGATGCAGCTGCTGCCGGGTGCAGTGCAGGCTCCCAGGCTTTGTGGGTCCCGGCCGCGCTGGGGTGGTAACTCTTATGCTTGCTTTCAGATCCAAAAAGTTGATCCAGGAGTCAGATCAGCATCTGAAAGATGTTGAGAAGATTCTGCAGAACGACAAGCGATACCTGGTGCTTGACTGCGTGCCGGAGGAGAGACGCAAGCTCATCGTGTCCTACGTCGATGACCTGGACCGTCGAGGCCCCCCTCCACCACCCACAGCCTCGGAGCCAACGAGGCGAACAACAAAATAGCTACGAAATACTCTCAAGCCAAGGGTATCTGTTAAATCAAAAAGCTTGCATGAGCCGTCTGTCAGGTTTATACATATACATTACCATGAAAATATTGCAAAACCATCTGACGAGCAGAGGAAGAAGCAGCATTTGTGAACATGAAATGGTCTCGGGGTGGGGAACCAATGACTAGACCCCACGTTAAAGGTATTTGTGAGTTTCTCTGGGGCATGACTGACAAAAGTCTGAACGCGTGGCTGCATTTGGTAACCAGCTCTCAGAGCAGTGCCATGTCTGAAGCTGGAGGTGTTCTCACCAGTGTCATACGTGTGGGTCTTAAGGATGATCACACTTGTGGTTTGAGCTTCACCTATGTGCCACCAGCTTCCTCATGGTTACCTGTAGTCTCTGCTGAGGAGGTGCAATGCTGTCCGATAGCTTAAATTACCCACCACTGAGGAGCACCTTCAGGAAACCCAGGTTCCAGTTCTCTGCTTTGACCCCTGTAAATGGAACTAAATCCATTCAAACCAGAGTTAGATCTGAGAGAGGAGAATTAGGACTGAGACCCTAAGTCAAATCTGTTCACAGGTCTGCTTTTTATCTTACGCTGTCCATGAATTAGAAGCAAAATCAGGTTGCTCTGCCCAAGTGAAGGTTTGTCTGATAATTTTTACTGCAAGTTGCAAACACTTGGTCCATAGCAGTGGTTACTGGAGCAGAACAGGACGGTTGTACAAACACATTTTTATTTACAATAAAGTGATCTTTACATATTTCTGGATTAGACTGTGGATTCCCCTCTGGGCAATTCTTGTAAACTATACTCCTGTTTTGAATGTTAAACTTGTGTTTCTAAAGCTTAATTTTGAAATGTTGGGATTGTTCAGTTTATGTATTTGAACTACAATAAACCAACCCTTTTTATATATGGATTGTACAGGCCTAATACCAATTTTTGTTGGATTTTGTTGGACTTGTGAATTTATGAGTAAAGAAAACAACTGAAGTTGTTATCGCCCGTATTCTTGGCTGTGTTTGGCAGAATGGAGCCTGTGTTGCTGCAGAATGTTGGATGGAGCTCCAGCAGCAGTGGGCAGGTCAGCATGCGGGCAGTGGTGCCAGCAGAACCGTGTTCCAGTTTGGATCTTGAGTCTTTTGCTGAAATAGGAGGTGGTAGGGCTGGGGTGACAGTGTTTCCATTGATTTCTCAGTACTTGACGTGGATCCCTGCCTATGAGCTGGGGGCTGGGGAGGGGTTGATTCTTCCATGAGAAACTGGTCTGGTTTTTCTGCAGTTCCTGTTTTGGTGGCCAGCCATGGGGTCCTGCAGCCTGAGCAGAAGGGTGGTTGGGAGGGGCTGGTACTGCTGGCACCTGAACTGGGGGGTTTGCAGTAAGAACATACTCCATTCAGGGCACGCATCCCTCCTCCCACCCCCTCTGCCAGGGAATGGGTTTCGTTTCCCTCAGCAGGAAGCCATGCATTTTTTATGGCTCTTAAAATATGGTTAACTTGTTCATTAAACAAATAAGATTGCTATTAATTTTAATTTACCTTGTTTATGGCAACCAGATGTTTGTTAACATTTTTTTATCTGCTGCTTCTGTGCCTAAAACAATTACACCTGATGTTCCAGGCCCCTGGGGTGCTGCTGCTGCAGTCACAGCAGTGCTGCTGGGGGGGCTTGCTGGTGATGCAGAACATCAGGGAGCTGGTCCCCTGCCCTGCAGCACCTCAGGTGCAGCACCCTATGCTCCCCAGGGCAGGGGCACTCCATGGGATCCTCCTCCCAGAGGAGGTTTGGTGTAGGGGATGCTGACACATTTCCCATCTCAGCCCAGTGGGGTTTTGGCGCAGCCCAACTCGCTCCCAGGCACTGTCGTGGACCACAAGGGTCCAGCAAGCTCCATTTTCTACAGGACAAGAGCAATAACCCTTGTGAGTGCCTGGAGCCCTGTTACTGGAAGCACTTAGTGCTGATGCTGGACTACAGGGCTAAGCTCTGGGATGTGATAATGCTGCTCCCTGCACTGGGGATTGCAGCTGGGCACCTTTCTGCACATGAACATCATGGGCCAGCTCAAGTGCCACAGTGTGGGACTGATCCACCGGCCACGCAGGGCTCACTGCTCGCTGATCAGCCTGGTTATGGCATCTCTGAGCCCCTCCGGTGCCCATCACTTCTGCTTTCCTGCCGCAGGCTGTGCTGCCCCGGAGGGAATATTGGAAAGCAGCAGCAGCCCCCATCAGCTCAGACCTGGCAGAGCCCTCTGCCCAGGGACCTTCAGACACTCTCTGGGTGCCCAGAGCTACCGTCACCCGCACGCGACAGGCACAAGGAACCAGACAAAAGGCACGTTTGGGACAACTTTACTTCTGGCACCAGAGTGCAGGCTTTCTTACAGGAACCAATAAAAAACAGTTCATTTGCTCTTGCAGTTTCATTTTTTCCATTTCATTTTTAAAAAACCCAGTTACTCCTGAAAGCCTTCACTTGGAATGAGCAACCGAGCTCCTGCGCTTCCCATTTCCCTTGTGAGCACTCCAGGCCAGCGGCTTTCCCCGGTGCAGGGTGTCCCAGTGGGTCAGCGCCCTGAGGCTCCATCCCAGGGGATGGGGGTCCCCACTGTCCACAGCTCCCACGTGGTCCGCATGCTCCTGGAGGAAGCAGCAGCTGGTGTCCCTGGTTGAGGTGAATCCTCGCTCTGTCCCAGCCCCGGACCCTGCAGGGCCACGGGTGCTGGAGGAGCTGCCACTGCGGGGTCACCCCTTCAGGGCCGCTGCTAAAGTGACAGTGTTACACTTGATCATTGACTTTGTTCATTTGCTCTTTGCTGCAGGAGCAGTTCTCAGACTGACTGAGGAGTCTGTAGCTCTTTGTATTGAACAGGTTTTTGCTCAAGTAAAAGAGGGACCCGACCAACCTGTGCAGTGAATGGGGCAGCCTTGCCATGCGAAGTGAAGGAGATACTAGTTTTATTGTTATAACTATTATTGTTATTATAACTTAGGCCCAGTCAGGTGCTAACAACAATATATGGTTGGATCCCTTTTTAAAAGGTCGTCAATGAGCAACTTTATCCTTTAAAAAAATTGAATAAATAAATAAATAAATTTAAAAAGAAAGGGAAAAAGAGAGAAAGAGTCAGAACATGCAGGAGCTTACAAAGAACAGGCGGGGGTGACCAAAGCAAGAGACAAGAAACGCAGAAGAAAAGCCCAGGCTCGGTTTGGTTTGCAGTAATGCAGTTTGGAAGCATCGTTTATAAAGGTATTCATATACCAAAAAAGGCACCACAGTATCTACAGAGCCAAATCCTCCGGAGCACTGCCATGGGGTGGGGGGAGGCTGCAGCACATCCCACCCCTGCGCCTGCCCCTTGCTAACCTGAACTCCCCGCTGTACGTTTGGTGTTGCTGTCTCTGCTGGGAGAAACACAAAATGACGCAGACAGAAAGAAAAGGTGAGAATGGGCAGAGGGGCTCCGGGCTGGGCTGCAGCGTGGCCCTGGGGGGTTCCGGGAGCAGATTAATGCAGTCAGAGCGGGAGGGCTGTCACTGCCCAAGGGGACGCCGCGTGTCCCCCTCCCCTCCTCATCCCAGGCCACCGCGCTCGTCCATCACAGAGACTGCTGCCACCTCTATGGGACACCAGCCAGCACCCCCCTGGCCACCCACACTACATCTTGGCTCTCAGTGTGTGAATGGAGAAGCCGGGTGTGTGCTGGGGAGCCCCCGGGGTGCAGGAGCACTTGCCTCTGCATGGCCAGGACCTGCAGAGAACAGGAAGGAAAAGGGGAAAAACCAGGAAAGAAAGAAAAGAACCTTTTGAAATCTTGTGTTTACTTGTGTTCATACATGAGACTCCTAAAGAACAACTTGTCCTCCTAGTTAACCTTGTCCTGGAATATGTACAGGTTATTGGTGGCTGCCACGGCGATGATGTTCTCGGCGGGGTGCCAGGCTGTGTGCAGGATCTTTTTGCTGAAGTCCAGGCTGTCCACGCTGATCTCGTCCTTCCTCCGCTTGCCGCCAACGCAGACCTTGCGGGGCTTGAGGATGGCGCGGGGTTTGCTGTTCTCCCGCGAGGCCTCCAGCGTCACGTCCCGCTTGGTGTTGCGGTCGAACATGCGGAAGAAGTTGTTGTAGGAGCCGGTCATGATGACACTGTGAGTACGGAGGGAGGATGGGTCACGGTGTGCGCTCTGCCCAGCCAACACCCGGCTGCACCAGAAGGTTCAGCTCCGCCATTGGAGCCACATCCCCATGTCCTCCTTAGCTCCTTAACCCAGGGAATGTGCACAGGGGAGGGGCCTCCTCCCAGGACAGCAGTGTGTACAGAGATCATTCCTTATGGCACGGATTCAGCTGACCTGAACCAAATCATTTTCACACCTTTTTAGAGGGAAACTGCCTCATGATTAGAGGCAGCCTAAGTATCCAGAGGCATAATGAGATCTGGAAATCAGGCTCCAAGCCCGGGTGTGCCTCCCTTAACTCGCCCCAATGGTTAACAATATACATCAGTCCTGCCAGGCCAAGCGGTTTTGCACACTGCCTGCAGTGGTTTGCTGTGATTTAGGTGTGGACAGCCATCACCCCCTCGGTTTGGCAATCTGGAGCCGAGCGCATCACCACCGTCCAGTGGGTGTGGGTGAACTGGAGACAGGAACAGGAGAGGGCCAGGACCCAGTCAGATGCTCCCAGAGCACTTGGGTGGGGGGATCCTGTTGTACCCACAGGAAAACTCCCCGGAGCCAGCTGGAGTCCAGGGAAGGGCGCGGGGGAGCCTGCAGGCAGCCCTGGCTGTGCTCCCCCCAGGGCTGGGGCGGACGGAGCCGCTCGCACTGACCTGTCAGAGCCGTTCCAGACGCACTCAAACTTGTCGAAGATGCAGTCGTTCTCGTAGAGCGAGCACAGCTTGCTCCGCAGGTAGTCGTGAACCTGTGAGGGGGACACAGTGTGAGGCCCCCGCATGCCCCTGAGCATGGTCGCCCTCCCGCTGCAGCACCAGCCCCGCTTCAGACATGGCTTTAATGGTATCAGGGATGTCACCATGCAGAGGGAGGCGATGCTGTGCCCCAGCGTCTGCGAGCATCTGAGCTCCCCGTCCTCACTCCCACCCCAGGACGTGGATTTCACTTCACGCAGCCACACGAGCCCCCATTGAACAGTTCTTCCTTTGCTTTCTGTGATGCCCCCACCCATGAGGTCTGCACCAGCCCTGGCGCACGGCGCAGGCAGGAGCACGGCGCGCCCCTGGCTCTCCACACTCACCTGGTAGGTCTCGATGGGCCGGTTCTCCATGTTGAGGTCCCACACCTTGACGGTGAGATAGTCCCGGGTCATGATGTACCTCCCGCTATGGCTGAACTTGACGTCGGAAATTGAGGAGATGATCTCGGAAAAGAAGGACCGGTTACTTGGGTCCTCGGGCTCTTCGAAAACTGCCAAAGAGGAAAGGACAGCGCCAGCATCAGCCAGGCCAGGAGCTCTTGTCCCCAGCATGAGCAAAGGCACCCACAGCAGGGGGGGCAAACGCTCCCACCTCTGGGTCTGATCTAGACTAATACGGACAAACACCCGTATCTTAAGGATTTGGCACAATTGATGCTCCTTTGTTTTTAATGCGTGCAATAAGGGAAAAGGATCATCAGAGACCAATCTATCAACAGCACCACAGAAGCCCAGAAGATTAAGAGCCTTGCACATAACTGCTGCTCTCTAGAAATCAATGTGCAGCGTAACTGAAAGTCAATGTAAATATTTTACAGCCCCTGCAACCCACAGATTTAATTTGATCAGTCTTTGAGTAAATCAGTTTGAACAGTTTGAGGGAGACCGACGAAGTTCCAAATTGAATGTATTTATAAATTTGATTTCAGAGTAACATCATCTGGGCAAGGACAGTTTTAGAAAGCCGTCTCAGAGATGCATCACGAGAGATGCTGTGATGCAGGGGCATCTGTCCAGCTCTCCTTCCACTTCCACAGCTCCCCAAAGCAGCACTGCAGGATGCTCGCACTGCTTCGCTTCTTTACTGGACACAAATCCCACTGCCAGCCCCTTGTGTCTAACGCTCATCCGCTGTGGCTGCTGGCTCTGACCCACCATGGCCAGAGCAGGGCTGGTGGCTCCGCAGACAGCATGTCCTGCACAGTGCACCCAGCACCGGCGTTTGCTGGGGTTGAGCATCCTCTTGCTGAGCCCTGTGGTACCCAACACCTGAACCTCTGCTTACAGCAGAAAACAGCCTGAAGTGCCAGTATCAATGATCTCTACAAATCAGAAATGGCATCGTCCACAGAAGGACCTATCTCCGGAGCCTTTAATCCCCAGCAGGAAATCTGATGACACATCAGGTCTTCTAAATAAGAAAAGCGACAGCAGCAAGAGGAAATAAAGATCTGAGGCAGTCTGTGGAGAGCGTGTGAACGTCAGGACATGTCTTCGCTGCAACCATCACAAGTTTGCTCACACCAGGTCTGCTGGATTCCTGAGGCTTGTTCTAATGGCTGCACCATTTCCATCACGGATGCAAGTTGCACTCATGTCAAGGCAAGAGGTGACCAGGTTATAGCGCAGGGGCAAGAAGCTGTTAGAAAAGTAGAATTTTCCCTGCACCCATGTCCTTGCCTGCTGTTCTGGGGCTCTGATACTGGGAAGCAAAACCCCCAGATACAAGGGGGGGCACTTCTCTTAGAGGTACATCTGCAATATGGGAGAGTAAAACCTGTGAGCTGCCGGCTACCTCATCAAAGCAGTTTTGTGTGCTTTGGGCCAAAGCTGAAACTCTTCAGCAGAGGATAAATGTTTGGTAGAGTTGCTGTAACCCAGTCAGCAGTGAGAAGACAGAAGGGAAAGGTCCCTCTTTGGGAAACCTGAACCTTTGGTTTCAGGAGTTTGGTAAAACCACTCCTTAAAGCTCCATCAGGAAAAAGGGGAAAGCCTTTTGCTATGGAGAAATAACTGCAGTAACTGTTATTCTGCCCCCATTACCAGCTGCTCCAGGAATCCTGACCTGCCCTTTGGCTTCCCTTGGCACTTCGGCCAAGGCATGTGTTTCTTTGGGCACAGGGAAGCTGATGCTCTCCCCGAGGCCAGCTCTGAGGCTGGAGGTAACTCACAACATCACAGTTTGCCTGCACTGAAATGGGCAAACAAAACTTAATACAAGAAGCACGTAAGTACAAGCTGTGCCCAAGCAATGAGCTGCATCCATGGGAATTAACGTGGCTGGGGCGTGCAGAGACAGCTTCTGCATTCTCATTAAATACTGACAGCTATTAAATGTCTCCATTGGAGGATTCGCCTCCAAAAGCCAACGCTGCTTTTCATGCTGAACTTTGATGAACTGTCTCAATTTCCACTCACACATCTGCAATACTGCAATTGTCTGGGGCTGGTGCTCCTGAGGGAGGGGGGGAAATCAATAAGGAGATGTCACAGGAGAGGTCAAAGGGAGCAGGATGCGCCGCTGGGTGCCGTGTGCGGGACGCAGCACCACCAGACAAAGGGAAGAGCAGGGGAGGCTCTGCCACTGGAGCCTCAGGGAAATGGATTCTGTTTGCTCTGTGATTGTGTTCTGGCCCTCAGATGGGAGCTGCCACTGCCAGGCTGTGAGACACAGCTGGGAAATGCAGGAACAGAAACGGTTCTTTGCTCAGGGTTTGGGAAAGCTGCCATTGGTATTTCCAATGTGCAACCAGCCAAACCTCTCCCACCAACGATGCTTCCCCTCCATCATCCACTGCACCTCAGGTTAAAACAGGTCTCAGACCACAAGCACAGCTCAGAAGCCCAGAAGCAATAGCTGCTGTGTAATCCCCTATCAGCTGCAGGAAACTCACATCTGAAGCACACTCCAGGGCTCTCCGGGGGTAGGTTATGACCATGGGGCTCCAGGAAGTTGCAGCCATTTGTGTACCTTGTTCTCCTAAAGTGATCACACTTTGAGTACTGAAATCTCCTTAATTTCCAACAGGATATTGGCCATTTTCTGAGGAAAACCCAAACTAGAACAGGAGGCACGGGAGTTCAGTGTGCAGTCACACAGGAGACACAGGGCTTCGGCTGTGCAGTCGCACAGCACAGCAGCACTTATTCCTGCCATGTTTCGCTGCTTTTAAGGCAGACATCCAGTTCTTCCTTATTGACAGCACTGCTCTCAGCACAGGAACTGCCATTGCTCAAAGAACAGCTACGGGTGCTCACCAGCTCACCCATGGCTGCTGCGGGTGTTTGCGCCGGTGTTTCACCAGGCACGTTCTGACAGGAGGAGTATTTCCAGCACCAACCTCTGGACACGCAGAGGCTGAGCAGGAACCAAGCTCTGTGGCAGCAGCTCACTCATCACATCAGCCTGGGAGGAACAAGGACCAACTCCCCACCTGCCCAGCTCACTCCAAATGTTGAGGGGGCTTTTCTGTACATCCCGACCCCTGCAGCATCAAGCACAGTGGAGAAGAGGACACAGAGAGGATGGGGTGAGGCTGTGGGGTCTCTGCTCCTCTTTTCTGGGCTCTACAAACGCGAAGGGGACCCCGTCCCACCGCACCGCGCCGGGGCTGGACTCACACTTGGCGTGGCGGTCGCAGAGTGCGGAGGTGCGCATATCACACAGCCGGATGGTGCCTTTGCTGCTGCTGTAGACAAATGTATTGCAGTGGTGTGGGTGGAACTCAGCAGCTGTGATCACCTCCGTCAACTCCTCCATGTTGGCTGGCTTGATGTCCACGATGTCTGGCAGGGCAAGTCAAGGAGCCCCCTGCAGCGCAGACCCCATGGGTCCCTGGGCGCCCACCTTCCCTCCTCAGCCAGCCTGCTGCTCCCGGGAGAGCAGCACAACCTCGAGCACCAGCAGTGCAGGGCAAAGCCCACCTCCATCGCTTTTGCTGTTCAAGCAGGGACTATGAACCCTCTGTACATCCACGACCTGACTCTGCCCATCCACCCTGAGCTGGAGCAAACATCTCCTACTGCAGGAACAAGAAAACAAAGTCCGGAGCACAACGACCAACAGAAACTGCCACAGCCCAGGGGTGCTGCCAGGGACATGTTGCTTCCAAAATGTTTCTCATGCTTGGGCTCAGTGAAGCACTGCATGGTAAACTGAGCTGGCCCTGCGGATGGTGCCACAAGGACCTGCACAACCCTGCAGAGCATTCGAGTGCAGCAGGGGACGGATGACAAGGATCTACCCCGGCCTGACACCAATAGCAGTCACCAGTGCAAGCAGCTTCAGATTGCACAAACACCCATCATGGCTGATCTACCTGCTGTGCAAAGGGGGAGAAAGAAAGAGCAGCTTTCCTGACTGCCTGGGAAGCACATTCAGAACCTGCTGTTCCTGGAGGGTGGGAATTAACAGGC
>JAOEHY010004165.1:0-12317 GCA_025447955.1 Psilopsiagon aurifrons | reverse complement strand
GGCCACAAGTCAAAAACACAGTGCTGCACCAACTACTAAGAAGGAGAAAAATGACGGCTACTGCTGAACCCATGACAATGATGCGCTGTGGTATGGAATACCTCTTTGGTCAGTTTGGGTCAGGTGTCCTGTCTCTGCTTCCTCCTGGCCTCCCCTCCTCCCTGGCAGAGCATGAGACTCAGAAAGTCCTTGGTCAGAGTAAATATTATTAAGTATCAGCTATAATCAGCTATAAACACTGGTGTTATCAGTGTTGTTTCTAGGCAGAAAGTCAAAAACACAGCACTGTACCAGCTACTAAGAAGGAGAAAATTGACTGCTGCTGCTGAACCCAGGACAATATTTTATCAGCTTGGATATCAGTTTTTCTAACTAAGCAAAAATAATTTCCAAACTCCAAAAAGACAATGAAAAGAAAAATAAATCAATCCTATTTAAATATATTTTCTTGCAGTCATTACTTGAATATTGATTTTTCATGAGCGTTTCCAATACAGCAGGTTTTGACCTGCATATGCTGAACTGCTGTGACTTAGAAAGGAGCAGGGGTAGCAGAGGTATGTTTAAAATCCATATTTATCTCATTAAATGCAGTATGTTTGTTTGACATGGTGTTATCTCTTGAAGTTTCATTGAAAGAGGTCATGCATTCAGAAAAAAATGAGAGGAGCTTGTTTTATATAAGTTTATGTCCAGATACTAGAAATTATAAGTTCATCACTTAGTAATGTTAATGATAGGAGTTTAAATTTATATAAGAATATTTAACATAAAGCTATTTGATATATCAAATAATTTCAGAAGGTCTTTAATAAATCATGGTTTTCTGGTTTTAACCAGATATGTCAGTCCAAAGATTAGTTTATTTGTTTTGTCCAGCAATGCTATCATTTCTTATTCAGAAAAAAAACCCTGTCATGTTTATTTTGCATATATTCCACCTCAAATCTCTAGTATTTGAATGGTTAGTGATTGTAAATGTTCAGAAGCACATTTAAGTAGAAAATTCAGTGCCTCACAGGTGTTTAGCTGTTGGTGGTTTCTTTCTTTTAGTGTGCGTGTTTATTTTGTGGGATTTTTTTTGGGTTTGTGGTTGTTTTTTGGTTTGTTTGGTTTTGGTTTTTGTTTTTTTTTTTTTGCCATTGGTTTTTTTTGGTTTTGGTGGGTTTTTTTTTTTTGTTAAATACTTCAGTTACTCTGTTTTATTCCTGATATCCTGAAATTACAAAAATTCCAATCGACATCATATTGAGTATATTGTATGGTTAGAATTTATTTGTAAAGCTTAAAGCTAAGTGAATTCCAGTGATATAAACAACTTTTCTATGACTCCATAGAAACAATTTTTTGGTTTTCTATTACAAAAATTGCCATAATACTAGCAACATTATTAGTATATTCCCCATTGAAATGCATTTATCAGCTAGAAGTGAATTGAGCTATATAGCCCAGCCTAGTTTATCAAAGTTTCCAATTTTCAAGGACTATAAGCTAATCTCCAGCTCATAAAAATATAGTAAAGCTTGAGCAATAAATGAAATTCATTTGAAGTATTCATCCATGAATTCTTAATTGCTTTGGCTTGACTAAAGCCTGAGTGGTCTCTTACTGAGCTTAAGAACAAGATTTTAACAAAATCTTTCAGCCAGTAGTAATTTTTGGCTGTCTTCTTGCCACAGGTCTGATTTTTTTGCTGAGAGATACTTGACTCCCTGCCCAACAGCTGATCAGCTGGGTCATGAACCAGATTCATGTCATCACAAATAAGAGAAAAAGTATCTTATGAGCAGTAGAAGTATGCAGCCAATCACAGCCTTTCAACAGCAGAACCTATTGTATTGGGAAGCTAATTTGAGGTCCAAGATATGAAAGGTGCAATAGCAACAGATGAGTGAAAAATGGTCCTATGGCTTGGAAAATGATTTCTGAATTCTGGATGGGAAAATTAAGACTTCTCTTAGTCAGCTGGAAAGCATTTAGCATCATGCAGTGTCACTATGCAGAAACCCAGGATTTTTTTGTATCAAATATTCTACTTTGATATTCTCTGATTTTCGGAAGATCTGGGGTTGATTACAGTTCAGAGCAGAAAGCCAAAATAAAATTAACACAGTAAATCATGAACTGGCTGTGAATAGCAGGTTTCTGGTAAAGAATATGCCCCAAGAATTTGAATATAAGTGGTTACTCTGGGAATGTTAAGATAGGAAGAGATTAAATAAAACCTTAAAAACTCCATGAAGGTGAATTAATCTCTTAAGAGTGGGTGTTCTGAGAGGAACTATAAATTGTTTCAGTGAGATTAAAACTGGAGGAGATATTTTGAAGTATAAGAAAAGAACCCAGCACAAAACCCCTGCCCATGGCAGTTCTTTAATTTATGCTTAATGAACGACTGTACTGATTCTGGTTAATAAAGAGGACAAAGCAGTGTTACTTGAAAATACTGGCTTCTGGGCTGGGACATGTTAAGATTTCCAACTGCTAATGCGTGTTAAGTAGGTGGAATCTTACCACAGATTAGCACTTAGCCATTTCTATGTCTTTCCAGTTTACCTAAATTTCATTGCTTCATTAAGCATGTGTACTCCTAACCCAGATAATTAAGTGACTGAAGTGGACAATACAATCTAAAAGAACACTATCAAGGATAATATCTTCATTGGTAGAAGCCCAGGTTTTCTCCAAGGTAAGCAAGTCTATGTGAAGTAAACACTTAGTAGTAGTTCTGTAAGAAAGGGATCATTGCCATACTCACAATATCTTCTTTCATTTATTCAGCAAGACTGCATGAGAAGCAGTTTTAAAGAGGAAGTTCTTCCATTCAAGTGTTCTTTTCTGCACCAGCAGTATGCTGAGACACCATAAAAGTTAAGAATATTCCAATCCAGGTTTAAATATGATGGAAGAGGCAACTGTACAATAATTAATACATTAAATGCACATTAGAAGTGCTGTTCAGGAGATCCTTTTGCTAATCACAGTCTATAAATTTTAGTGTTACATTCTTAATCAAAAAAAATGTGCCATAGTGCAGTGCACTGTGGTGGACTGACCTTGGCTAACTGCAAGGTAACCACCAAGCCACTCTTTCATGCCTGCTCCTTGGTGGGATGAGGGAAAAAATAAGATGAAAAACTCTTAGGTTGAGATAAAGACTATTTAATAGAGAAAAGCCAAGCCTGCATACAAAAGACAGAAAAGATTAAAGGAAATATTATTTCCTCTCCATCAAGTTGTCCAGCCACTTCTTGGGAAGTAGCCCAATATGCATAGAGGTTGCCTCAGTAGATAAATGACTTAATAACTAATTCACCCACCCATTCTCCTCATTTATATTAGATTTTATTGTTTGAGTGGAGTTGGAGAGGCAGCCTTGATGTCGTGCAAGCACTGCTCAGCAGTAGCCATAACACTGGTGTGTTATCAACATCTTTCTAGCTACTGCTACAGGAAAATTTAACTCCATCCCAGGCAGACCCAATACACGCATATTGTTTCTACTCATTCCTAAAAATACTGTTTTTTGAACTGCATCTTTTTTTATTTTCCTTATTTCCTGCTATGTTGTGTTTGATCTAGAAAATTAGTAAAATTACCTTTCTGAAACTTATTATCTATTTCCCTCGTTCAGAAACTCTTCCCTTAGGAAACGAGGGTTTTATCTAGAAAACATTATTGTATTTTAACATTACATGTCAAAGACAAAATTGCAGGGTATTGGGAAAGATGACAGGAAAACAAAAAGACTGCAGGCTGCTCACAAGATGTTCTGCAAATGTCCTGAATCCTGCAGAGCATCTGAAATTACACAAAGTTACTCTGGCTAGGAGCTGAATTTACTCACTTTTTGAAAGAAGACTCTTTGACATTTTTTCCAACTTATTGTATGTGAGCCTTCTCATAGGAGTTGTCATGATTAATTGCTGTTGCTGTTGGTTATTTTCATTATTTAGTATCTCCAGCTTAATTTCTGGTTACTGAAAGTAACTGTCTTCACATTGTATTTTGGCCATAGTAGAAAAATCTTTAAAATCTGTCATCGGCTCTGAAATAAGCAACCCTTGACATATGCTTTAGCATATCTTCAGCTACGCTGTGCACAGTGAATTGCACACTGAAATACTAGTTATACACAGTTTTAGTCATGACCCTGAGACTTCTTGCACTCAGTGCCCAGTACTTGTTGCCATTATGTCCACGTATGTAAAATTCTGTTATTTCAAATTTCTAATACTTTTGTTTGTATTCGTATTTAGCAGAGAGAAGTGCTGTACTAACTCTTTGGCCACTCAATCCTTGGAGTAGCCTATGGGCAAGGCACAGTAGACAGCACCTAAGATTACTCTGTAGCTTTGCTCATTCATTTGCTGACTTCTCTTCCATTTCTTCTAATTTAAGATTTTTATTTATATATTTTTTAAGACTCTGATCTGTCAAATTAGATTAAAATTGTACAATGAATTGAAAAGTACCCATAGAAATACTGGCAAAACATGTAGGTACCAAACTGTAGGAAAAAAGCAAAAAACTACATGAGCTTCTAAATCTACCTTGAGGAGAAGCGCTGGATGGAGAACAGCACCGGTTTTCCAACAGTAAATATTTCCCTTTTGGATGGACTGCTTCCCTGTCAAAATGCGGGGGGCAATACTGACAAGCTTTAAAGTTAATTTGATTGTCACAACATTTAAACTATTGCATTTCCCAATTTAATTCTTGCCTCATTTCTTTTCTGAGCAAGAAAGCACCAGACAAGAAGGAAAAGCAGAAAAGTTAACAGACACTGCAAATTCAAGATATTCAGGTTTGGGTATCATTGCCTTTGCTTTATATCTGTGAACCCTGAGGGCCCACCAAAGTCTTTCACATTCCGTTGTTTCACTTCCTCTAAAAAGTCTCCAGTGCTTATAATCAATTCCCAATGTATTGATGGAAACCAAACTACAAACAAAGTAGTAACTGCATCCCTTATACTGCTATTTTCCTCATTTTGCTGCAGCTCATGGCTCTTTCACTGTAGCCTTTTAAATTATGCCTTAGAATAAGAGGAGAATACAGAGAAAAATCAAAGTACTGGAGATGGACTGCAGTAAATAACAACCTTTTCATCTGGTTTTATAAAAGAAAATGGTTTCAGACAGCATGGAAATTCCTTTACTTTTTTTCATTTTGTTCATACCCTCCTTCAGGTTTTCCTTAGGAAGACAAGAATTTTTATTTTTATTTCAGTTGAACATTAATTTAAGAATATATTGATGTGATGAAAGTGCAATGGAGAAATGCTGGAAAAACCTAATTTTTTTCTTTTTCTTTTTTTTTAAAAAGTATCTGTTTACTATTCTATTTACTTGAAATAATTTCCCTGACAAAAGAAGGAAACTTTTCTCTATTGTGTGGTCAAGCATTGATATCACAACTATTTCCTACTCCTTAAACTTGCATTTAGCCATACTGACTGCCTAAAAGCCAACATGAATAACAGCAGCAACAATTAGGGAGTGAAATGAGGAGTATTTAAAATAAAGTTTTCGTTTCAGAATTTTATTAAGATTTGTTTTTTTTCCCCAAAAATAGAAGAAAAATTAAGACGGGAAAACAAACAAAAACTGAAATAGTCTTATAATGTTATTTAAAAACTAATTAAGTTCTTCAAAATCCTTTTGTCCTCATATGGCAAATTCTGTTTCCTGCAAAGCCCAAGGAAAACTTGCTGTGGAATTTAATGGTAGCAAAATTAATGTCTATTAATTTTGAGGGCTTACTCCGCCTGTCAGTTTGCTTGTTATCTTTGCTAAAGAAATGGTTTCCTCAAGATAAAACATCTGATGAGGCTGAACTTATAAGGGTTTTTTTCATCATAATATTTTCTGTACCTTCTTGCTGAACAAAAGTACGCTTCATGTGAATAAGTTTTATTATTACTATTAGACATGCTGAATCCATCATGTTTCAAAAAATCCATTTGGAAAAAAACAATTGTAGACTGTCTAAAATTAGATAAGTATTGAGTGATGGAAATGACTAGCAGACTAGTTAGAAAATACTAGATATAAGGGAGACATTAAGACAAAAGCAGTTCTGTGATATTGACTGGGAGATGGGCATGATTTCTTTTGCCTTTTACTTTCGGAATATGAGTGAGTTCTAGGCTTTTTTCTGATTTTTTTGCACACAGTCTATTTGCTATGGTAGTTTGTTAAGGTCTTTTACTATTTGAGATATGTTTATTCTGGAGAAAGAACAAGTGATAGTAAAAGGGAATAACCATTTGCACAGAAGGAGCAGAAAACTGACTGAAGCTATGCCGGATCCAGCTTTGAAAAGATGGCATCTGTTTGGCAAAGCAAGTAGAGCCAGGTCAGTATTTAGATAAAAATTCTTTAAAGAGCAGGACTTGGACATTTGCATGGGGTAAGGACCAACTGAGCTTGAGGGTAAGGAATATTTGGTGTCCTCCCTTTGGGACTGGCTAACACCTTTGAAAGCCAGCAAATCAAAAGATTTTAAAATGTATTAGTCTATCTGTCTAACCTGTCGTGTTCATTATGAACTTTTCCACCTACATCTTATGCCATAGAAACTTAGTTTTGGTTGCCTCCTTGTTTTTAGAAAGCAACTCAACATCTGATCCATTTTTTAAATCTCTGAACATAAGAAATATTTACCAACTGGTAGTAATACAAAGTTACAGTGAAATTAAATAATTTGTACTGTAAATTGATGGATTGTAATTCTTAGCCCATCTATAAACTGAATGTTACTTCAACACATAAAAGTCTCAGTGGTCTCTAGAAGAACGTAAGTGCTTGATATTTGTAGTTATTTCATTTATTAAATGTCTGATGTATTCGGCAGAGGAAATAAAATTCTCCTAAGAAGACCGGTGGAAGACACAGTTATTAGTGAAAATCAACTATGGGATCGAGGACTTTTAATAAATCTTTTTCTCACTAGAGATTGTTGAGATAGGTAATACTATTATATTAGACAGAGCTGATTCTTGAACACATCTCCCGTCTGCATGTGGAGCACAATCAATCAAACTCAGCAGTTTAAATCAGTGCAGAAAATCCATGCAAAATACGTTTTAGTTTGGCAACCAATAAGGTCGTATCTGGTAAAAAAATTAAATAAATGCACAGCTCTATGAAGGAAAGAGCAGCTAACTATAAAATGGCATAAATGATTGATTTGTTAGAGAGGACACCCAAAGGCAATGCTGGTTCACTGAATACAAGCCAATAAGACGTTTATTTCATTCTGCTTTTGAAAGAGAATAGCTGAAATGCAGCAGAGAACTGGTGGGGATGGAAGAATCCAGCAGGCGATGTTGGCACACAGAATGAGGGTCGCTGTCATTTTTTGCCCAAACTTCACATTCAAGAGTGGAAAATAAATTTAGAAGCAATTAGAAAACATATATAACAGATTCATCAGCTTATTTTATCTTCTAAATAGCAACTGACAACAGTAAAATGAAAAGAAAGAGCAAGGGATTTGAATGGAATAAAAGGAAACCCATTCAAAGTGGTGGTGAAGTACAGACAAAGTCATAATAATTTCAAAGTTTTAATTCAGCCTTGTGATTCCTCAGAAATCAAATTATATCTGTCGGGATTTATTTAGCACCTGATATAAAAGTAGCTAAACACTTCTTTTCATGCCCATAAAGTTCAAGCCCGTGGTCCCCAGTCTATGGCTGAAACTCAAATATGCTGCTTGCAAGACTCTTTGATATTGCTCACAGTCTTATATTTTTCATCCCTTTTCACTTCTTTGGTGTGTTGGAAAGTACAAAGCATGATGTACAAGGGTCATACTGGTTTGCTATGGGTGCTGCTGGGCCAGAAAAGGTAAGAACTTCTGTGCAAGCTTCCCCACATGTCCAAACCAGTTAACAACATTAATCCATTTAATCTTCAAGATTAATATGCAAGACATTAAAATCAGATCCTTGCAAACTGACTTTGAGATACATTGGAAATATTATCATTCTAATACTGTCATGGCTGAGAGACATTTTTTTCTCCTAGACATGATTAACAATTCAGTATACAAAGTTTTCAACATCACTGTTTTTACTGTCTCAAATTCAGCCCAGTTTTGAATAACCTGATGATACATCCCTCTGAGGAAATTCTTGATCTGTATTTTATGTCCAATTTTCAGTATCCCACCTCTTGAAAGCTGATTCATTTTGAGTAGGTATATGGTGGGTTTTTAAGAGAGGGAGAAAAATACACCTTTTGTGTGGCAACTGAGCTATTAGACTTTTCCAGATCTGACTTCAATGTTCAAACCTCTTATAACAAGTAGCTAAACAAGAAATTCTGTTTTTTCCAAGACTAAGGTAAAAGGTGAAATTATTAAGCCTTAAATCAGAGTGTTTCAGCTCATGCTGAACAGCAAGGTACACATTTATAAGAAGCTACATAGGCATAGAGCTAAGATTTCTTTAGGATTGAATAAAGGTTGAGTATAGATTTTCATGACTGTTTATAAAGCACCTATTTTCTATCCAGCTCACATTTTAGGAAATTAATCCTTAAAACTCTCAAATAATCATATAGTTATTTTTCTTTATTGACACTGTTCTAAATTTACGCATTGATTTAGCTTTACCAGAGCTAAACTCCAGTGGAGAGCAACTTCTCCTACCTCTGCCACATTTCCAAGGTAACATTTTGGTGATAAGTGAAGCTATTTTTTTCATACAGATTCTCTTTATTTCCATTCTACCTCACCATTGTACGTATTATTTTCTTCAAATACATTTGAAGTAGTTTATGGCAAAGAAAAGAAATCCAGTCAAACAGTTATAATCATTTACTTTGAAACACCACAATTCTCAAAGGAGAACGATGATCAACCTTTGATATGTAGACCAGACAGATGAATCACCCTTTTGGCAATCCATGATATCAGCTGTATACCTTCTGATACTATTGGTTATTACTTGGGCTCAGTACGCTGACTATCAGTCGGGCAAACACAGATGACATATGTTTGCTTAGAATTATATTAGGTGATCTAAGTATGTCAAGGGAAGTGACTTACTCATTATGCAGCTATCCAGTAATGTCTTTATCTTCCTTTTATAGAATCAGAGAACCAAACTAAAACCAAATTAAAAAAAAAAAACAAAAACCTCCACAGATTCAAATAGATTAAATTTTTGAAGTAGCAGTAAGACTTTTTTAACTCTGAAGTTCAGAATCCTAAACAATCATCTCTAGGATATTTTACACCATATTGCATTTCCTGCATGGAAACTTTCTTGGAATGATCTACTCTGTATCTGCAGTGCTTCTCTACTTCTGGAGACTGAAAACAACTCAGGATTACTTACAGTAAATATTTTATATTTCCCTAGCTAGAAATATGTTACTCTGGGTATACACAACCTTTCAAAGATTTTCTGGTTGTGTGAAGGGAATGCCAATGGATTTTCTATAGCAACAGTGCCCAAAAACCACAGAGCAATAGCACATTTACAGCTTCAGCACAAACACAAGAGATTGCATAAACACCAAGATTGATCTATTCATTTTTTTCATTAAACTTGTTCCTCTAGGTCACTTCAAGGAAAAATAATGTGGAGGCATCTCTTGATATTTCGAATACTGGGACTGTAAAGTATATAAAATGAGGAATTTGGTCTTCACAGCAATAAAACTGGTATATCTGGAGAGCATTGTAATCATTTCTGAAACTTAAAAAAATAAAATACTCTCATATTTCTTCACGCAAACTGTACTGACGCGGCAGAAATAAATAAATTAAAAAAAAAAAAAAAAAAGCTGTGAGCTTCAGTATCTTCGATGCAGACTTACTCTATGTAAGTTCCTCAAGAAACTTAGAAGAAAAATGACAATGAGGAGTATACCATCATTTTACCTTCAGTAACAGATGGTAGTTCCTTAACCTAGGAATCAAAAGTTTCTTCCCCTACAACGTGTTCTCTTTTATAAAGTAAGCTTATATGACACAGGAGCTGCCCATGAAAAAACTGTTGGGTTTTTTCTTGCACTAGCCTTCCAACAAGAATGAGCTGTTTCACCCTGTAGGTAGGAAAAGTATATATGCAGTCTGAATTTGCCTCCATCCAGATACCTTATGTTTTCCTTCAGATGTGCTAAGAAATCCTCCTATGCCTCCCTTTGCAACTCACCCTGCTGTGTAAAGGTCAAGAAAAACATTTTCTTTTTCTTTTTTTTTTTTCAGTATCTTCCCTTCTTTAGTACTGTTATTCAATAGTAATACTGTGATTGAAGTGCAATAGCCTCACAATCTTCCCTAACAACTTTATTACAACTGCTGCAAAAAAAAATGCCAAAACAAAACTAACTTTAGAGATTTGTCAGTATACATTGCCTGTAATTCATTTGTAATTGAAATGCAAAATAGTAGGTATCCAAATTCAGAATGCTGTTGCCAGAACCACTGACTTTATCACAGATCTATGCTTTATTTGCTGCAGTATTACAAATTAAAACCTACTATAAATTAAATGTGATTTCAAAATAAAACCACTAGATCTAACTGCAGCACCAGACAGAACTTTAGCACCACTTTTCTATTTTATTGGCCTCCTTTTCAGCAGTCTGATAACCACAATCCACTTAAGATATATTTGTATGGTATGCTCATACTTCATACCAATTTAAATATGCCTCTGAAACCAAGAACATCGATAGGTGTAAATCCACTGAGCTCTTAGTGTTTACTACAAGCCTATTCAGACAATTTAACATGCTCTTGAATTCCATGACATTGCGTATGTACATAAAACCTCTTTAAAACCCTGAGATTTAGTGACAAAACAGTATAGTTTAATACAAATTTGTGAACTTAACTTTCTGTCTGAGGTTGCGCCACAATCTACTCCCATTTGGAAAGGCTTAACCCGAGTGCAGATATTCCTTTAACCTATAATGCTTTTACTTCTTTGCATTGCTTAGGAAAAAAAATAGGTTATTTTGAGAGCGTTACTTGCACAGGTGCGCTCTACATATTACCTTATTTCTGTCTTTTCCTCATCTTCCCTCCCATGCGTGGGGAAATAAAGGATATCCAGGCATATTTTGATAAGCCTGGATAAATCTTGTCCCAGGAGCTAGTAGGTAACAGGTTGCTTTCAGTAACAAGCTGTCCCCTGCATTTTTTAATGCCAAATAGCTCAACATCATTTAAATGCTATTTTAATCCAACTATTTTGCACAATATCACAGGATCAAATCCCAGATGCTTCTTGTTCATACAACCAATTATATACAGATAATGTACATCCAAATATGAAATAGGCAATGCGTATGTGTAAAAAATCTGTACTTTCTACTTTTAATCACTGTGATGAACTTTGTATTTAATGTTGTGTACACTCTTGGGTGAATACATTCTAATACGAATTTTTTTTTTTAAGCTATTCATATGCCAAAGGCTTTTCAGGCTGAGAAATTGTTACTTGAGTGGGTCATTCTTTTTTCCAGAAGTCACCTGCAGATAAAAGTAAAAAAAACATGCTCTGCAATGAGGTATACCCTGTGTTGATGTTCCGTAATTCAAAGTTATTGAATCATGATGAATCAAATGACATAGTGCTGATACCAGTGACAGCAAATTAAGATAAAAATCCCTGACAAAGGAAACAGAATTTTAATCTGGTTTTGGCCTGGTTTCATAAGGGAAATATGTTTGTGGTGCTGTGCCGTATGTCAGAAAAACACCCATAACAGCTCAAGTAATTTTGGTCATATTCAGCCAAATTATTCTTTCAAAGATCGGCAGCTAGGTGGAGGAAAAATATTAACTGAGGTAAGGCTAGCAGAGCTCTGCCATAACATGTCAAACCTGATTGCAGTTGACCAGAGAGCTGCTGCTAACAAGCAGGTGACAGAGCTCTAGGACATCAGAACTGAGCTTCCTGTTGTCATAGAAACATAGAATAGTTAGGGTTGGAAAGGACCTTAAGATCATCTAGTTCCAACCCCCCTGCATGGGCAGGGACACCTCACACTAAACCATGCCACCCAAGGCTATGTCCAACCTGGCCTTGAACACCGCCAGCAATGCAGCATTCACAACTTCCCTGGGAAACCCATTCCACTACCTCAACATCTTCACGGTAAAGAATTTCTTCCTCATATCCAATCTAAACTTCCTCTGTTTAAGTTTGAACCCATTAGCCCTTATCCTCTCACTACAGTCCCTAATGCAGAGTCCATCCCCAGCATCCCGATAGGCCCCCTTCAGATATTGGAAGGCTGCTATGAGGTCTCCACACAGCCTTCTCTTCTCCAGGCTGAACAGCCCCA
>JAOEHY010004163.1:12746-34394 GCA_025447955.1 Psilopsiagon aurifrons | reverse complement strand
CCATGCTGCTGCATATTAAGCTCAGGTACTGCAGCCACTCTACCAGAACAGATTTTGGGTGTTTAGTCTCCTCCCCTCACAGTTAACTCCAGTGACATCTACTAGATAACAAACAAGCTCTGCCTTAAAACCAGTTCATTTCTTCTTTTCTACTTCAGCCCCCCCAAGACAGTCAGGTACTTTTACTTGATACTATTTGCCTGTGAATCTTGCAACACAAAAATTAAAGGAGAACCAATAAAACACTTGAGTTTAATAATACGCAACTGCCAAAATATAAATGTATGAAAGTCAACATTTATGACCCCACAGAGGGAAGATAAATGGCAGTTCTGTGAGGCAGCAAGGCTTTTATGAGTCTGAGATTGTTGCATTACACAGGAAAGAAGAACTAAATTCCAATAAGATCCTTTATACCCTTCCACATTGCTATGTGCTCTGTACACACTTTCTCTTGTAGAAAATAACATTTTAGAGTGTTTGTAAAAGATCTATTATTTTTCCCTTTCCCTTGCAAAGCAAAAAACCCACTAGCTATAATGAGTCAAACACAGAAGGAAAAGAATATGATAAGGAATACATTTAGGGCATAGAATGAGAAGACATTAAATAAAACCATTGTGCTGCTGTCTCAGTGTTTTCTGTTCAAGTGCTACTTACCCAACTATTCACTTACTTAAAATAAGAGAGGACTTGATCCAACTATAAATACTTGCGTGCACACATCTAGTCCTGCCTGTCCTTACACTAGAATTGGTCCAGTGAGAATGTGGTGCTCTTCCAGTTCTCATCAGGTGCATTTTGCTTAGTGCTCTCCTGTTACTCTTTTACTGCAATCTTCACTGAAGCTCAGCTTTATTCTCCCAATCCCAAATTATCAAATTATATTCATGCTTTCACTGCATTGTGAACAATGTTTTAAATCCCCATTCAAATTATTTTGCTTCTTATGCTTCACTTACAATATAGTTTAAAATGTCTCAAACAAAAAGTAATTTTAAGACCATATCCTTCCCCTTTCTCCACTTCCCAAGAAAGCAATTTCCCAAGCAAAGCAAAAAACTAAGAAATGAAGAACAATTTAGGTCCAGCCAAGCTGGGTGCTTTCGGTTTTCCTTTCCCTGTTCTTCTGTTCAGTTACTAAACTGAATACTGCAACTAACCCTGGCCAGAGGCAAAGTACAGTGCACATCTATCACACTGTTCTACATATTATCCCAGGGATGTCACCTACAACCATATGACACACATCATTTTTGTATAAGCTCTTCACTCGTCAGTCTCTAATGGCTGGATTTGTCATTTGACAGACAAAGCTGAAGACAAACATACAAAAATGATTTTTCTGATAGGTGATGACACAAGTTGCTGTAGGATGTCCTCCCCTCTGCCAAACATTGCAATGACAGAGTTGTTCTGCACACCTAAAACTGGCCTCCAGCAGTAATGTTATTGCAAGAACTCACAGAAAACCTCATAGGTATCTCCTACGAAAGTGACCACTTTCATTGGACAATAAAAGATAAACAGGAGGTCAGTAAAATACAGCAGAGTTCTACAAAACAGAGAGAAAACACGTGTTCTTTTCAAGGTCATTCTTTTCAAGACCCAGTCTGAGCTACTGTTAAAATTAAAGGTATCCTTTTGTGATGCTTAAATTATCTGTGCCATGTGGATTGGGATCATTGACTGTTGATGAGAAAATTCCTTCTTACTGCCTCGGGGGAATTCCCACACCTATTAGACCTCAGTGGAAATGAGATAAGTTTGCTTAACCTCCTTCTGGGCTGTATGCCAGAGTTTGGCAGCATGCATGAAAGAAACAGAGCTCCCAAGCCACCATTCGCTTAGGCTTGGATTTGGTGTTTGAAAAGGAATGTATAAATGAGGACAAAGAGGGGGAAAAAAAGTGCCTTTGCTTTGATTAAAAGAATCAGAGAGTACACTGTCTTTCAAGACAGGTAATTTTAAGAGACAAACATCTCCTTATTTTTAAACAAGAATTGGTGGGTAAAAGGGCGGAATCGGGGGTACTAGCAATGCTGAGTCAGTAGAGAAACTAAGATTATCAATTTAGTAGTCACAAGTTGCAAAATATTATGTAAGGTTACTATAGATACTGATGTGTACTTTCGCAAATGCACATGGCAGATTCATCACAGATAATAGAGTAATAAATAAATGTAGCTTATATCTTGTGGAATAATGACACATTCTTTTCACTGCGGGTCATCAGCTGTCATTTTAATTCCCAGAATTAGGGTCTTCAAAATCCCTCAACACTGGCAGTCCACTTCTACATAAATAATGCTGCATTCCTGTAGCTAGCTGAGTTTTCCAGGCAATAGTTGCGTGTAACGGAGCAGAACAGCTTTCCTTAACTGTCATATAAGAGACAGGGAAAGTGTAATTTTATTCTAACAGAATATGAGGAGCAATATGGATATAATATAGCTCCTGAAACTGTTTTGTCTCTCTCTACATTGCAGCAGAGCTTCCTTTAAGAACCCCTGCAAGAGAATCTGAATTTTCATGTCACTGCTAGCTGGCACACACCATGTTGCAACTAGAAATCCTGTAGCTAAATCCCTGCTTGGTTTGAACCTCTGTGATTTAGACTCAGCACTGCTGTGTGAGAATTGCAAGCGTTCATACTGTTTTTTCTCTGAATGTTCTGGGTACAGGGTCGAGCTGGTCCAGTTTAAGATTATCCAGAATGAAGCTCTTGACAAAAGTTAGGATCTCCAGACATCGTGTCAGGTCCACCTGTTTGCAAACTTTTTTGTTTTGACAAGGACGCCTTGGCTCCAGGAAGGGGAATTGATAAGGTATTCCTAAAGTCCCCTGAATGATCCTGCCCTTTCTTCATTTTCTTTCCACTTCCTACTCTCTAAACAGTGCCTTACCTACTTCTGTTAATAGGCCTTAACTCCCCCTGCACAGGCTCTGATCTCGGCCATTAACTCCAGCACAGTCCTAAAAATTGACTGTTGAAAAGTAAAAATTCCATTATGAATCCACTTTGCACACTCCCAGCAGGGCTTGGATTGTGTACTCCACGGGACTGTGATGGTCATAAAATGGCATGAACATTATTTTAGTTGTGCTTTATAAGCTATCAATGAAATTCTTGGCAACAGATCTCAAGTTAAATATGTGCTTTTCTTTAGTGGTGTCAGTCAGAGAGTTCTGCCAAGACTTCTCAAGCTAGCCAGCCAAAGCCTGCTATATTATTTAATAGAGTAGTAATAACAATGATAATTGTCATCGTCATCATCATCAATGTGTTTATAGCTTGTTTTACTTCTTTTTCGTAGGCAGGGTCAGATAGCTTCTTTCAGTTTGCTGTTAAGTCTGGGTTTAACACTAAGGCTCTACAGAAAGATTATCTATTCAAGTAAAAACATTAAAGGTTTATATGCGTCTCTTTCTTCTTTGCCCTAAATATATCTTTTATTATAAAGCTACCAGAAGAAAGCAGTGGAAAAACACTATAAAAGCAGTGCAAGCTCCTGGCTCATGGGGTCTCAGCTATCATCTGACTGTGGATTTTAAAATGACAAAAAACAACATGCAAGTGAAAATAACATGTTATTTCTCCTCTCACCCACCTCTGGGTAACTGAAATTGCTGCAAAAAAGTAAAAATCAAGGTAATTTGTTTTCACTTGACAGCAGGAACTAAAAGTACATCAGCGTTGCTGTCATCAGCAGTATCTTGGATTCCCCCACACTGATGTTTGTGTGATTGAAGGGGACACTTCCAAAGCTATAGACACAGAAAGTCAAGCTCAGAGAGCAATTGAGCATTGCTCAAACAAGCAAGCACCAACAAATATTTCATATTTGGTATTAAACTTAGGAAAGGATTAAAGGCTGAGGAAACTAAACCCGTTTCCAGACATTGCAGCTGACATTAATCAAATGCTCTGTAAGAATACATGTTTTTTCTACTGGCCAACTATAAACATACATGGACAGCATAATCTTGTACAACATTTCTGTTTGTAAAAAAGAGTGACAATTGTATAACAGATAATCCCTAAGTCAAAAATATTCCTACATCCTTCTGACTCAAGGAAGCTAATTTCCACCTGTAAGACTTCTGTTATCAGATATCAGGGCTGAAGTAAATATGAAAAAGAAAAGTGGTACTAAATAGTTCTAATGGTTCACTACTGTGTCTATAAGGCAAATTTGTTCTGTGTTCTTGTGATTTAACACTCTATCACTGTTTATTAATCTCTGCATAAAGAATTTAGAAGCTATACATTTTCTGCTTGAAAGAAAAAAAAAATACCTGGGTTTTTTTACTTATTTCCCTTCAGTGTTCTTTCTGGAATGTACATAGATTTCCAAACAGTACTACGTTATTTAGAAAGTGTACTTTTGAATATGTTTTGAAGTACACTAAAACCAAATGAAGTCTCCACTCTATTACAATGTCCATAGCTGAACCAGCCTGTCAGAAACTTGAATGAGAAGTCCCCTGGCCAAGCTGGAAGTGCATTAAGATACTCTATACTGTAGCAGCTGCCATCTCCTTTGGTATTACTTATACTAGGAGAAAAAGAGTATTCCACAGGAAAAGATATAAAACCCAAACTTTTCTGCTCCAGCTCACCTGGGATTTCTTCAATTTAAGAGAAATATTAGTTGGAACTAGCAAAAGCGGAAAAATCCACCCACAAGACCTGCAAAAATGGCTAGGCAAAACCAAAATCTGATCTGGTGTCAGATATTATTTTAGTTGCATATTATATAAATAAGATTGATGAAACAGAAAGAAACTCTGCAGAACACATTAAAAAGTTATGTGAATATAAATTTGCTTTGCTCATGTTCCTTTTTGTTTGCATTTCCCAAATACTCCAGTGAAAAGCTTTTCTAGCACAAGTCTTTGCACAGATTTAAGACGGTATGCTCAAATTGCAAATGAGGAATGGTACACTCAAATATGTAGTTCATATTGCTTTTAGTTGTAAGTCATTTGAAGCAAGGACAAGAAAGTTGCCACATGCCTTCTTTAAATCAATAGTCATAACTGAGCATTTGTGAATGACTGAGAATTACTGACTTCAAAAAATAAATTAGAATGCCCGCAAATAATTGAGTAATGTATGAACTGGAGGACAAAGGATTGAAGAGAATTAGACAAATGGATACACTTCAGAATGAAAGCACAACTGTGTTTTTGAGTGAGACAGCTAAAACCCTGCTTACTTTATTTTGCATTACATTTAACAGCTACCAATGAATTAGCTGCCCTCACCAGTACACCACTGAAACCTTTCTTTCACTTTCCTGCAAAGGGGCATATATGTGTCCTGAAGGCTCTGTGTGAGAGAATTTCAGGATCCTCCAGGATATTAATTAGCACAAAGGATATACACTTGCCTGTGGGAAGTGGAAGTTTTGTGACCCTTAGTTTGATTGCATACTAGCCAAAAGCTAAAAATAAATCACAGATAGGCATATTGTGCTTTAACCCTGCCATAGTCCCCAATTAATTAACCTAAAGTGAAAAGGTCCACAGAGCCTGTTGTCAGTCTAACTTGCATGAGGAATTCTTCCCTAGCTGCCAAAACTTGCAAACAAAGCAAAATACCAATAGCATTTCATAAGTCCAAGTTCAAGAGAGTATGCTGTTTCATGACTATAAAAAACTAATTGCTGCTTACCATAAGAGATTTCCCTGCAGATGATATGCATCAAGATTCATCACTCACAAAGCTTAGGCAAGCAAAAATCTGACTTTATATTTAACTCCCATGTGTAAGTACAAAAAAAAAAGTGGATATTACTGAAAGCATCTCCAGGCCAAAGCTGCAGCAAGAGAAGAGCAAGAGTGGCTTCTGAAAGTGTCTCTGAGGGATGCACCACACTCAGCTGTCCAGGAACAGGATGCACATCTCTAAAGCAGCTATTGGAAGGAGTCTAGAGGAGTGTAGAGTAGAAGGAGAGTGCTCAGTGGGTCCAAAACAGAGTTCTAATCCTAGGCACCTTTGAATTATAAGTTGTGTTGGAAATTAACAATATCTGGAAGCCAAGTTGCTATAGTGAAACTGCAGGAAACTCTGTGCACACAGAGATGCACAGGTAAATAAAGGTTCCTGCTCGGTTCATTCCTTAATCATTCATACATTCAAATTGTTCTCTTCATATACCTACCGAGTGCTATGTGTATACAGACTCAGACAGTCACGAACTGTGATTCATATCTATTTTTTTTCCCTTGAGCACTAGCATTAGATTTTTATGTGTGTGCCTAAAGGGCTAAATTTTGAATATTTTAATAAGGAAACACATCTGTTATAATCTATTAGAGCCAAGTGTACATAACTGACAATCCATTTTGACCGCAGAAGAGCGTTTTAGATACAGAGAAATGAACTGTTATTTTATATTTTGCTTGAAGAAAAACACATGCAAAGGAGAATGTTTCTTTTGGGGGGAATCTCAGTTCACCAGAGTTTTAATGTTTAATAGGGTCTCAACCTTCACTTGCCCCACAGAAAAGAAAATGTGCAACAGAGCAATTGTGCTTAGTGAACATAGGGAGAAGAGCTGGCATTGATTTCCTACAAGAGACTGAAGCATTCCCTCATGTTAAAGTTAATTCTGTTTGATACTGTTTATCTGGCTAAGACACATTGACATGGAACATTTTTCAATATAAGATGATTTAGATTCCTATTTGTGACCACTGTCAGAGAGGATTCTTGTATTCTTTGGCTGACAGCAGGCAAGGAAAGAAGGCAGCCTGTGAGAATTGCCTGCCATTACTAATGTGGCGTATTTTCAGGTGTTTCCACTGAATTTCACTCTGACATATTCCCTGAAGAAGCGTCACTATCTAACTGACACAAGCACAGGTGAGATTTGTAATAATGTCTAGAAGTCTTAAGAAGGCTTTCCCACTCAGCTTCCCAGTTCTGCATCTACTTCCACAGAGACAACACTTTTGACAGACCTCAACAGTGCTACATAAATGGCTTGCATCCATCATATTTTTAATATAAGCTTTTGCTTGCTTGCTGAGGCAGGCTCAACTATCCCCACCCACTGGTACTTCTTTTTCAGGGTGCTGCTTTATGACTAGCTCCTCTTAAAGAGTATGTTGCAATAAAGATCAGATTGTAAGACACTTAAGCACAAAGACCATAAGCCCAGACAAGTAGAGAATGGAGACCATAACATTTCTGCTCTTCAATTCAATAAAGAATTCAGGGTTGGAAAGCAGAAAGTGCCCATCATTCCCCCTTCCCCTTGCTGTCTTCTTTTTTGCCCAACCCACTTGTGCTTGTTTCTATTCTATAAAATGACACTTGACAACCTTCATCCTAGTGAAGTTTTTATTCTAGTTGCAAAAGTGGGTGATAATTATGAATCTTGTTCCAGCCTGGCAGTTTATATATCTTGAATTTCCATTCACATAAAATGCTAATTCTCAATATAATGCTGCGCATCCTACTTTAACTTTTGTATTTCGGTAAATGGTATAAAATACCTAACATTTCTTCTTGTCCTACCCTTTAAAACTACTTACGAGCACTTAGACTTACTCTGAGAACAGAGTCACAAATATTGTGATTACAAGTCAAAATACTTTTAAGATAAAACACATAGCTTGTATTTGAACATAACCTCACAAAGAAATAATCTATGTATTTCTCACGTTATTTTAATCAGTAAAAGAAGTTTGGTTCCTAGGTCCTTCAGAATACAGGAGATTGACCAGCTGTCAGACAACTCTAATTCCGTGATCAACAGGTAGAGAAGAAGTGGAACTGTCATGAAGCTTAATTGACTTCTTGGACTAACGTGCTCATCTGTAAGGAAGTTAAAGATGAAAGCCTAGAGCAAGGACTGAATTTCTTTTTATGAGTCTAAAATGAAATGTCTACTAATATGACACTGAGCATCATTCACTTCATAAACCACTAATATCAGTATGTGCATGGCAGACCAAATCCCAACAGAAGTCCTCAGTGGAACTGTGGATGCTAATCTAAATTCTCTTAAATGAAGCACACTCAGCATTTTCATACTTCATACCAGATCCTCAGAACACTCTGAAATGTAAATGCTTTAATCACAGGCTGCACTGCAGTTTTCTAATTAGCAAGTGTTCATGGAATGTGCTGCTCTGCAATAGGACACATCCTACAATGGCTCATATAATATGAGTGGGAAGGTAACAGACACATTTAATAGCACAAATTAACTTGATGGTAATGAGGAAGCTTGTCACTGCTATCAGAAATTATCTGCCACCTCACTACTGATGAGCAATAAATAAGAAAGCTATAGAATTGGTTACAAATAAACCAGCACAAGATCAGCTTAAAGATGCCTGTTTTGGAATCTTTTTGGCATAACAGTATTCACTACCTTAACCCTGATATAATGTGTTTGTAGGTAAATTGGATCTTCAGCATTATCTTAATTAAGTTTTTAAAATTTAATTTCCTTTTTCAAAAGAGAGTATCTTGGGCACTACACAGCATGTTTTCATTAACAATGCAGCAGCTTCAACAGAGTACTTCTCAAGATGAAATGAGAACAACAACAAAAAAAGCTCTATCAGTCAATGGCCCTGTGGGGGGAAAGGAGGGGCACTGTGCAACGTAACTCTTTCAACAATCACCCTAAAACATACTAGATTTCCCAAAGGAAGTCAGTCAGAGGGTGATTAAGATGCAAACTATGCTTTAAGGCCACATTGTTTATTTAAATTAAACTTTGAGTTTGCAGGGAATTGTTAAGACTTGTATGAACAGGGTTTTATTTAGGTTTGGTTTGGGGTTTTTTGATATAGGTGAAATTAGACCCTGCTGATTTTGACTTTGAAAACAACTGAAAAGACTAGCAGATTATTTTCCTGAAATTAGTTGGAACAGAACAGGGTCATCAACAGTTGTAGCTCATTCAAAGAGATTCCAAGACCACTCTTGGCAGTTCAGTAATTAATCCTATTAACTGCCATGCAATACCATTACTTGGCACTTGCTAGAACTACAAATTTAAAAAGATCCAAGACTGCTAGGGGTCTGCCAATCCTCTAATAATACAAGTGATGCTAGAATAGAGATTCAAAACAATGCAGATCTGGGCAGCTTCAGTCAAAGAGGTAAACGCAACAATGCTATCAGATTGAAGAGCAGTAGTACATTTTCAGTTTGGGAGTTTGGGTTTTGCAGATTTAACTGAAGAAATAAGCAGTCCTAGCCACCCAGAGCATAAAAATAAACACATACAGATGTATCCAGTCAGAGCAAGCATGTATCTTTTAATACAGGGTGAACTCAGTAAATAAAGAAACCATGTAATACAGTGTTCACAATGCTATTTAAGATAAAAAGGAAATGGTGATGACCTTAGTAGGCATCAATACCTTCATCCAGTGGTGATAAAGCTGTTTGGCTGTAATTTAGGGAAGATTAGTATTCTGTTAGATGCACTAGAGATTAAATGATACACTTCTTACAAGTAGTTCATACTTTTCTTTCTCTGCTTAGTAGGAAGACTCCTGCAATAGTCCTGATATGGAGCCATATTCCTTTCTACATGAACAGCAAGAGACTACTAAAGCTGTTGATCTTCTGTGAATGATGAAACTTTGATTAAAGACTTGCCAATGCTGAGAGTTGATTGTTGGAATACTTGAATAAAATTTAGATTTTTCAATATCTTGTAGAAAATAGCATTCATAGACTGTATTATACTATCTGCAACATCTGACTTGGAAGATGACTATTTTAACCCAGTCATTTAAGAAATAGCTTAACCCAACTGGCAGCTGAAATGAAGAACAGGAAGAGTCAGGAAAATGGGACAAAGGGGTTAAAAGTGAACCTGAAAGTACTTCTTTAGAAGTACTGTCATTTAATGGCCTGAGTGCCTCAAGTAGGAGACATCAAGGGTGCAGCCATCATGTGAACTATTTCATTTTATTTTCAGAGAGAAAGTTGAAGGAAAAGTACTTAATGAAATAAAACCTGCTAAAGACATGAGCAAGTATATATAGAATATCAAAAAGCTGCATTAGAAAACAAGGCTGAGTTTCAATCAGTCCAGAAGCTATGAGCATAAATCTTTTCCTTTCTTTCAAATGTGATGAAATGAAAACTTTTCAGTTATGATTTCAAGTGAAGCTGCCCCATAACACCAATTCTAGGCATTTAAGATACAGGGTCTAAACTGCCAACTAATTAAGACAAGGAAGAAATCTTTCAACATGTTACTTAGAAAAAAAAAACCAAATTGACATGGAAGAAAGCCTGACCACCTGATCCCATACACCTCTTTAAACATTTCAGGCTCAATATTAAAGCACATTCTGTTTCTGCTTCTTTTTTCCCACAACACATTTGACCAAGAAAGGAATAACTTCTCTGATTGACTGAATGAACAAATTGTTGAGTCTCATTTTTACCTTTAATTGGAATAAGAAAGCAAGGTGCACCAATGTTCTATTCAGAAGACAAAATTGTGTGAGGACACTGGAAGCAATGTTGTTCAACAGCAAATCTCCATACATCTAAAGCTCAGCCAGCTTTAGAAGGGAAAAGTTACTGCTATTCCTTTTGGTACTACTTTAAGCAAATGACTGATGTCTCTCTTGTGTGATGATAGGTCTTGATCAAAGAAGGAACTGATATTCTGTAAGGCTGTGATAAAAGAATCAAGAGATATGGAAGCAATTTGCTTTCCTGGCCATATAAAAGGAACTTCCTTGCCATTACATAGTATTCCAGGGTACTGAGGAAAGAAAGGTACGACTCATTATTTCCTGTAAACACAATGTTACTGTGCATAACATCCTCAATGAAGTCTGCTGCTTCCTTGTAGATTTTAACCTGCAATTTTAATTTTTACTTTCTACCATAACAGTCTCATGGGCTCTGTTGGCCAGTCTCCTGGGCTCACATGGGCAGTAAGCTCCCAGGTAAAAGTATCAAGATTACATCTTGCCCTGCACAGCAAGGTGAGCAAAAGAAATTGTAAATCCATAAATACAGCCACATTCTAGTCCCCAAAGTTAATATTGTAGATGTAGATTTATGAAATTTTCTCATCCACCCAGTTTTGCAGCTCTATTTTTAGGTGTAATTTCATTCTACTTATATTGGCATAGCAAGGTAAATGTATGCTGATAATCTATCATCATGCACCTATTTAAAGGAGCAAAGACAGGCCGCAGGATACAAATGTAATTTCTTCCATAGCTGCCCACCTCTTCCTCCCCCTATCTACGCACATGCAATTTTCAGCTATTACTGTTTGTTTCCCTCAAAAATGATGTGATAAAGACAAAATGACAATGACCTTGGTGATTCACTGTTACACAAACACATGCTAGCAAGATGTGTTCATGCCAGTACTATTTCTTTCCAAACAGTTATAGTTTGCCAAAAACATTTAACAGCCACACAGTTACACAGGCATTGAGTCTGTAACTTCCCTTTAACAATTCTTAGGTAAATCAGAAAAATATAAACCAGTGCTGCTACATGGAAGAGCAGTTAAGTACAGGCCAAGAGGAAAGCAATTGTGCTTTCAAGGCTGCTCACAGTCCCTTCGTGTGCACTGTCTGCTACAGCCTGTCATCTCCTGTTGATATGATGAAGACACTGCACAGCAATCATGCAAACCCACTATAATACACAGCTTTTTATCTAATCGATTATGATATTCTATTAAACTGGAATGGACCATGATGATGATAACACATGCACATCTATTTATGTCCATGCATTTTATTGGTTGTCGTAGTAGTTTAATGTACTTAAAAATCTTGGGAAATTACACACTTGTGTTTGATTAACAACTCAGATTTTCTAACTCAAACAGTAAAGGCCTGACAGCTTGATTTTCATTTTCTTATAAAAGTTTTCATTCTAAATAATTTTTGAATCACAGACCAACACTTATAAAAAAACGCTTGTAATCTATTACCACACGGAAGACTGCAATTTTTTACAGTGTTGTCAGATTACTTGACTGCAATATGTACAATAGATAGTAAACTTAGCCGTAAATCTTAAATGGCTGATGACTGCCTTCCCTAAGAAATTCCCTATGGCCTCCCGACTTTTGTTTTCATAACTCAAATACAGGCTAAACTCAAGATTAATCCTTGTTTCTTTTCCAGGTAACAAAACAGAAAGCTATACTCCCCTTGAGTCCACACTGGCTGCCTGGAGGATTTCTTACCAAGTCAATTAGCAATATAAATTCCATCCAGATTGAGTGTATTTACATGCATGGTAAAATCATTAACCTTATTATGCCATCCTGTCTTATTTTCAAGCTTCCCACTAATCTGTTGCTAATAGATACAGGTGCCAGCATCATTGCCAACAAATGCTTTTTCCTATAATGAAAATAATTTGTGCTGCTGTCATTTATCACTCATGTTTCTAAGGTGCCTCTTATGCTAACATGTGGAAGACATTACAAACATTTTGTACCTCCATGGAAGGAAGTGCTTGTGCTTCTGGCTGTCTCCCTCTTCCCATCTGTGTACTCACAGTCAGCCAAGTGGGCTGCCTCACTTCAGAACTCTGTTTAGGTAATACCTTGTGACATAGTAGGAGATCCTGAATTTTGCAAAACACTATTTCAGCTACAGGTCTCATGGCCTCCTCCAGAGGAAATTGTCTTTCTTCCATACTAATTTGCCAGCACTGTTTAAACACAGAACTTACACCCAGTGTGAAAGGGCCTAGTCCATAACCCTGCCTGAAGGAACTTGGCAGCTGGTGGCATTATGCTATAGGGACACTGATGAGGATATAAACCTTAAATGACATATGGCAGCAGAGAACTGCACAACTGAAGCACTTTGGGAGTCCATTCTCTCTGAAGACAGAGCAAATCAGTATCTTGAAGATTCCTATTATTCAGGAGTGGCTTTTTTTGTCACAAGATGGTTTCCAAAACTCCTCCCCTATTTAAGGCACTCTCCCAGGGTACTGCCTCACCACTCTCTCTCCTCAAAGCACAATCCAATACTAACTCATTAAGACCAGACACTTAATGTGCCCTTGTGACTCACTATAACCCACTTTAATTAATTTGTTATTTTCCGTTTTTTTATGGGCTTGGTACAAGTAGGCAGCATTCTCTGGATATATTAGTTTCCCCAAGTCTTGCCACACGTGTCTGTTAGTTAATTCTTTGTATTACTAATTACTCGAAACACCTTGAGGTAAATCTTGATTAGTATGTCAATTAGTAAATTTCTATCAGGCAGTTTGGGTGACAGCTTACTCCCAAACACCAATAACAAAGTGTGTTCAGGCAGAGACATCAAGTTGAATTCTAAAGATGGACACACTGGAAATGCTTGTCAAACAAGTCAATCTCCTCTCACTATTCCCAGTTCCTTTCACCAACTTCTGTAGTGCAAGCCCTCAAAAAGCAAATGCTTGCTCAATACTAGCCAGGCACTGGTTTCTCAAACAACTTCCTGTGACTCTATTGGTCTTTCTTTTCCTTTTCTTTACTGTACACACAAACACAGATATGAACTGAGAGCTACAGAGACCAAGACTCATCCACTGCTCTGAGCATCTCCTTGGCTAGCTGTGATCTGTTCCAGCCTGCAGCTCATAGAAGGCTATGTGAATATTTCCAATGCATGTTGCAGGCTTTGAGTAATGCCCCAAAAGTCAGGTTGTGAGATTCAAACTGTTCTTCTGCTATACAAGATACTATTCTTTCTGTGTACAACTCTGAGCCATAGAAAGCCTGTGCCATCTACCTTTCCCCAGACCTGCCATGGTCAGGGACTCTTCACACTAAATCATGACACCCAAGGCTCTGTCCTACCTGGCCTTCAACGCTGCCAAGGATGGATCATTCACAGCTTCCCTGGGCAATCAATTCCAGTGCCTCACAACCCTCACAGTAAAGGACTTCTCCCTTATATCTAACCTAAACCTCCCTTTTTTCAGTTTAAATGCATCACCCCTTCTCCTGTCGCTGTAGTCCTTCGTGAAGAGTCGCTCTCCAATCTCTCTCACGCACAAGTATTTCTCTCCTCTTGCTTTCCCCTCTTCCAAAACAAACGAGGGTCCAAAAATTAATTCAGGTCCATACTGGTTTAAGTACTGTTTATTTAGCTTAAAAAGAAATAAAAAATATCCACCTTTAGGATTTCTCACACTGCTGTCATGGAGCTAAGGGTAATTCAGCACAGACAGTGATGAAACATAAAGAACTTGCCATAAGAACTAGACTCCAGCTGAGTGAAGAATGCTAATTTTTTATAGTACATGGGTTAGTGAGGAAGGGAAAATGCCCATCATTGGTCTCAGTTGAATTATTTCCTTTTCAATAAGCTTTTTTTAATATGGATGAATTCTCAATGTGTCCCAGTTCTCTCACATTATTTCCCATTGAGCAGAACTTTAATCTGGTATTAGCCTCAGTATTTTCAATGGGGTTACACAAAGTACAAGGACTTTTGCAGATAACTGCACACTAATATTAGGCAAAGTCTGAGTGATACTATCCCAGATGTCTACTCTGATCTATGAAGGAGAGTTGCTACCCTATTAAAAGCCCTTGTTTATCAATGGTGCATTGCCAAAATATTTAAACTAGGGCTGGAAGTTGTTTATATAATGTACTGGACTGTGAACTATGGCAGCTGAAAAGAAAAACCTCATCCATCCTACTATTTCCACTCTAAGGATAGCAATCCCCAGTAGGTGGTAACTCTGCAAACATTGCCAGGATATGAGGTTACCCACCAGAGGTCTGGGACATTACTCACCACCATTTCACAAGGAGAAATTAATGTCATTTCTTCTAAGCCACTTGGAGTATGGACAGCTTCTGCAAACCAGTGGCTGTCTTTACCTTCATCCCATTCCACAAGAGGCAGCTGGGATTGCCAGCTTTGTTTAGACAGATACTGTCTAGTTACTGAAGAAGTTACTGAAGGTTAACATTAAGCAAGATCCAATCTTGTTTTTCTGGTTTTAGCAGAGAAGAGATGAAATCAATAAAACCTGAAGTCTCCTCTCATGGTTCAGAGCCATTATTTTCACTGCCTGCCTTTTGATCACTTTTCCTTTCACTAACCTCATTGTGGATTAGGTCAGCTTCAACAAAATTAACTGTGTCAACTTTAACTCACCATTTTACAAGACAGAGGCACATTTAGGTCTAGAAATCTCTTGCAGTAAAACGCTACCACAACAGGGTATTCTTTGCTGGTGTCTAGCTCAGTCAATAATTTATTCTACTGACAATAAGTTATTTGACACAAAGATAGGGGGACACATACAGATGCAGAAGATTTGTGTTCAGAGAAGTGAGGTTATTAAAATGCAAGAAAAGAAATGCTAATTTTTAGTCTGAAGGTTTGAGATGGGGATTGGGAAGCTACTGATTCTGTCACCAATTCAAGTCCCCTGGTTAATAAAAGTGTTGGGTAAGACCATTTATAAAATTTGGACTCTTTTTTTTTTTGTTACTTCTGCGTGGAAAAGGCTGAAAGGTCACGTTCTAGAGGCTTATTCATAAGTTTGGAACCTTGGTACTTTGAGGGACAAATAAAGGCATCAATATGAGAGGCACGATAAGGCAACAAAAGTGGGAGAGAGGGAAGGAATTAAGTGAACAGATATTTCACACTACCCAGGATAAAGTGCAAAGGGAAAAATATGGAGCAGTGAAAAAATAAGTTCCATAATAGCTGCTTTGCCAAGAATGAGCAATTAAGAAAAGAAAGGGTGAAAAGGCAGAAAAGTTGGTATTGGATTTTACAGCAGAGTTCTCAGCATCACAGAAAGATGCTACCACAAACCAAAAGCAGGTCATTCAAGTACATCAGAGGAGGAACTGATTTTAAGAAAATGTAGTATTATTGCTCATTACATGCAGTGTGGTATCCCTTACATAGATGAAATAAGTTATTTATCTGGAGAGATATACATTTTTATGGAAAGTTTGGAAACCTAGGGAAAACACCCACAAGGAAATATGCTACAGTTCCATTTCTATCAGATTAAGAGAATGAGTAAGGAAACTGAATTATAAATATATCTACATAAGTTATTTTTCTCTTTGAAAATAAGATGTAATTACTTTTTAAGAGTGAAAAAATGTATTATGCATAATTTATGAAACAGAATGTACTGCTGGGCAGGTTTATGCAATAAATACCTATATATTATTTATTTTAGAATAATGACAAATGTATGCAATATTTGAGACAGAGCTGTTCTGCATATTAGGGCATTTACATTTACCGTTTGCCTTTAGAAATTTATAAAATAAGAAAAAAATAAAACAGTAGAAGTACAAAACATCAATATCATGGACTTTTTAGCAGAAAGGTATTTACATAATGCATCTAAGCCCTATCCTATATTAAAAAACTTATCATTTTGATGCAGATGCAGAAGAGAAGTGCATATTGTAGAGGTAAAACCTGGAAAATTAATGTAGAATTCCTACATATTCATTGAAATGTAACTCCAGGGGATATACAAATACATAGAATATAGGGATTGGTCCTGTATGTTGGTATAAATTAAAAATAAAATCACATAATTTTAAATCCTAATTATTTTTAGAATCTATCTGGAAAAACTGAAGTGTAGCAGTAATATAATTTTCAATATTGAGGATTCTTACAGGGCTCAATCAAACTATTTCACAAAAAAATAATTTTTCCTCCCTCAGCAGCTCCCCAGATTTCCATGTTTTCCTTATTTTTCTTCAGGGGGAAAAATAAAACAAGTGACAACAAAAGGATAGACACTTTCTCCTCTACCATTAAAACCTGTCAAAACTTGACTGATGAAATGAAAAATACAGTTTTTGGCTCTAAAGGTTTTTTTTTTTTTTTCATTTTTTTGATCTCTTTACAAAACTTAGGTAATGGGAAAACTACTTTGTTTAATTTGCTAATTTCTTACCTTTCTTAGAATCCAGGAAAAAGAGTGGAGCCTAAATTTCACCCAAGCTATTCATTCATTTATATGTTGCAATTCTTAACAAAGTGTGTTTTTCAAGTTGTGTTTCACATGTTCTTTGTAAAAGCAACCTATCAGTAACAAACTGCAGTAGTATCAAATTAGGTGCTGTGAGCATTTAGACCCTGAAGTATTTTTGCATTATGGCAAAAATGCATGTGTAGAATGAATCTTGCATTCCCAATGCATGTTTGTGATCATGGTTTTATCTGTTCTGTTGTAGTGTTCTACTAAGGAGAGAAACGCAAGATAAAGTCCTTGATATGTATGACCCAGAATCACAAAACATTTAGGTGACTACATCCTTGTCAATGAGATGTAGGCTTTTAATGTTTTTGTGAATGTAAACCAGCAGAAATAAGAAGGCTGTCAGCATATGGATTTGATTTCTCAGAAAACATACAGTATTTATTGGTTTCAAAAGCCATTTGGCTCTAACCCAAAACCACTGAAACAAGTAGAAAGACTCCTACTGGCTTCAATAGGCTTTAGTAAAGGATAGGATTGACTCCATCTCAATTTCCTGTTGAGAGCACAGTGGATTATCCAGTAGTTTAGGATTCCTGAAAATTTCACCCTGTTTCAGTATTAGACTTATAATGAAACATGCGGAGGAGAACACTGCCATCACCCAGTCAGAGTGGGGATTATTATTCCTTACATTTTAAGATCTTTAAAAGAGTGTCCTTTCACTAACAAGGTTAATAAATACCTATGTTCCACAAATTTCATACTTAAAAGACACAAGCTAAAAAATTATGGTAACATTTTACTTACACACTAGCATAGAGCAGCATCATGTTTGGACACAGGATCCTCATTTTGCTTTTAATTAGTAGAGGGAGAAGGGAAAATTCCTGATTCCCTGACAGTGTGAGATTATGGAAAAAGACACAACATGTATTTATGAAATTGTATTTTGGTTTACATCTGTCTTTCAACAGGAGTGATACTGAGTTATTCTGCTGCAGTACCTCATTAATAATGTTAAGGCTGAACTAAAAAATGCAGACTTAAAAGTTTAAAAACGCTTTAATTGAAGTGTCCAGTGCATAAACGACCTTGCTAAAATTCTGCAATAACAAATATTCTATGATTATCACTGTAGCCATTAGTAGTCCTATCTAATAAAATATTAGTAATGTCTTGACTTTGTTCCGCAGATGATTTAAGAATTACCCTTTATGTTGGTACAGACCAACTACAAAAGCTTACTGAAGTTATCTTTCTTGTTGGCATTTGTTCTTTGTTCTCTTCTCTTTAATTACTATGCCTCTACTATATGCTTTGCCTACACTAGAAACAAGAATATAAACCACAAAATATTTAATACTAAACCTTCAAGGTATGTAACACACACATGGATATACATAAATCCCCTACTTCTTAGAAAAAAAACTGTACCTATATTGTTATTTTAGACTGAGCACCCATCAAAACAACCTTTCCTTATATCTTAGCAATGCTCCCAGGGACCACAACCCAAAAAAACCCATGAAACAAACAAGCAGTGAAGTTACATTCCAATTTCAACTTTGCCCAGACCATATGCATCCAAAAATCATACTTCCCATGTGGGAGTCTCCTGCATGTCATTGAAAGGCAGCACAACATACTAGAAATCTTCAGACAGCATTTGTCTCTTAGGATATTGTAGACTACTGACACTGATTAAGAAGACCCCAACTACGTATAATCTATGCCAAGGCTGACACAAAACCAGCTGCCCATTCAGAGTCAACAATGGTAGATTTGAAGCCCTGGTGTTTGCACTGCCCAGCAGATACTGAATGAACGGCTATTAATTACAGCACACATGTATGTCAGTATTCTTCCCAGTTGGAATACAATTTGGTGCATTTCTCGTTGCATGGAACGCAACAGTTTTTAATAGATTAGAGGGAAAGATACAGCAAGAAAATGCAATTTACTTACCCTTCTCCCCCTCCTGCATTTCTACTTGAAAAAACATTCTCCAGAAAAAAATACTGTAGACTGCATATATTACAGAAGGCTTATAATGAATTCCTTCAGTCTTGCCAACACAGAGGTGTAAAGAAGCTGTACTATTAAAATACCTACAAAAATTAGAGGACTTTGTAACGTCTTTTTGTGCATTCCACACCTCAGTTTTCCTTCCAGCTTGCCTCTTTCCCATTTGAGATTTGACATGCATATTTAAACTCAAGACAAAATAGGAGAAAAAATTACTCACTATCTTTCTGGAAGGAACTCAAATACCATGTGTTTGTGACTAAGTTCTTCTTTCTTATATCTTTATATCTTTTGCCCAGCTTTTTCCAGTAGTGTTTTCCTAGTCATTTGAACAAGCAACAACCCACAAGCTACCCCAACATGAGCACTCATCAAACATCATCAAAACCCAAATGTTCAAACGTTCCTTCCCTCTATATTGTTTTGGCTTTTACATGAATGCACATTTAATCTGATTCCAAATCATTAAACTCCTTGCATGTCAGTGTTTAAAACTTCTTTTACTATAACCAGTCATGTTAATATTTTCTTTATCAGGAAAATACTCTTCCTCTCGACCAAAGTTCAAATCCTCTATCTCCAGCTGTCATTGAAGCAGCTGCACTCTAAAACTCACGACTTCTGTCACTCAAGCAATCTGGGGGGCCAGAACATCCTCAGTGCTGCTCTCTTGACCCTGGTAAAGCCAGCAGCAGTGTTTCTCAGTACAAGAGATTAACCTGCTACTCATGCTCAATTCTGCCTCTGGCCGCATGACTTCTCCACTATGAAATAAGTAAACCTGTGGACACTGCAAAACCATGTCAGCTGGCTGATAGATTTTACTCCCTCCTCCCCCAGAAAGCAAGGTGGTTTGGACATGGGTTTATTATTACCTGAATTACTGAAGCTAAAGGGGACAAGCTTGGAGATCCAACTTCATTCCCACTTAGGCATTCATTGCATCAACCTCAGGCTCCAAATCAATGACCTTGGTACTCTTGGGGAATTAAATGAAGTTACCACAGTCACTGTCTGTGCTGGGAGTGCAGAGACAATCACTCCCACACAGTGGAGTACGTGTGCATCTGGGTAGCAAATTGCAATGCTCTTCTAAAGTTATTAGCCGATATTGTAATGGAAATGTCAATAAATCTATTTTCTAAGTTACAGATGCTTTAAGTAGCAGGGAAGTGGTGGTAGAGAAAAAGCTAATTAAGCAAGTATCAGAGGCAACTTTTACTGCCTCCCACATTAATGCTTCATTAAGGAACTGGAACTGTTCTTAGACTGAAATGATAGCAGCATGCACATGTTCACGAGAGTATAAGCGACAATATGAAGTGCAGGATAATACAAAACACAAGTTTAAATTATAATCAGCCTTAAACATAATCAAAAATGTGGATTTTTATTTTCAAAGTACAAATATCAAGAAGCCTAAAACCATATTTTCTCATGAAAACAAGTTATAGCCTTAAATGTGGAGGACTTTTTTCTGCCAGACCATCTGGAGGCAAGTCAAATGGAATAAGACACATGTGAATAGCAGTTTTACTTCCTTATGATTTTTCACACGGAGAAACTGACAGGATGACTATACATGTGCTTGACATCTTACCAATGTTTGTCATTTTCTTTTGCAACAAACCTTTGACAAAGTAGCAGTGTTTCACAAAAAATGACCTTCCATAAAAATGAAACCTGAGTAAAGACATGGTTGGGCTGTACCAGCCCAGGAGACCTACCCCATGAAGCTATTCTTTGCATTTGTCATACTGGAGAGGCTTGTGCGCCACAGTCCACCAAGCATTTGTAATTTTTTATGGCAAGGTGACTGCTTTGAGAATAGAGGCTAACATAGCTGAGTAAGATAGACTACATAGATTTCTGGTAGATGGACAGCTTTAACCTATCAAATTCTGTGCTTTCTTACACAAGAAATAAGAAAAGTACTTTCAGGTCTGAAACACGCTTGATGTGAAGCCCCAAGCACATTCAAATCATGGTTGCCATGGGTTTTGTGGAGACATACAGATCAACCCTAGCCTGCATGGAAACATTGCTTGCAAACTCTTGATCAAGACTGAATCCACAGGTTTATCTTTACCATGAAAAAAGCCATAAATCTATCAACTACTAGCTAAATATACTTATTCAATTCTAAAAGTCAGGAGATTCTCGTACAAGGCATTAAAAGAACACAAAAAAGATCTGCATGTTCCGTTGATACCACGTAACAAAGATTATGAAGGGTAAAGCTTTGATGTCCTGGCATTTTTCATATTCATTAAAAATAATATAGGCATGTGCCTGCTATACCCCACAACAAGGCAACATAACAGCATGCATCATCTTGTAGCCAGATTAGCATTCAAACCGCAAGACTGACATAAGATCAGCATCTGAAATATCTCAGAACAAAAATGAAAATCCTTATCGACCCCTGTTATTATAGGATAGATAAATGCTAAGCTGACATTTTTTTCCTATGTAGTTCTCATTTTCTTACAGAAGGAAATGGTTTCCAATGCACTATCATAACTGTATTATTTTTATACTTTTGGTAAACATATGTGAATGTTAGGATTTCTGCAGCAAAGAAGGGAAAATACTGAAATGAATGACAGGTCTCTACCCAGGATCACATCCTATGTTCAGGGATACTTAATGCA
>JAOEHY010004163.1:0-12646 GCA_025447955.1 Psilopsiagon aurifrons | reverse complement strand
CAAAGAAGGGAAAATACTGAAATGAATGACAGGTCTCTACCCAGGATCACATCCTATGTTCAGGGATACTTAATGCAGGAAGGGGGCTGCCAAATCCAGAACCTCTGTAATCAGAGTTTGGAACCTACAGTGCATAGATTAGCTCTGTGTGCAGAGACAGCTGCCATTCAGTCCTTCCTATGTTCCAGAGGAGGGGATGTCACCAGGACAAAACTTGTTGTTACATTTCAGGCTAGAGGATGTCACCTGAAAGCTTTTACTAAATGCCAGTGTAAAGCTCAGAAGCTTGGATCACACACCAGCCTGAATGTAAAATGAAATAAAACCAAACAAACATAAAAATTAAGGAAATAAAGCCCATTTCTTTTCTCCTTTGATTATAAGGAACATGTTCAGCTTTCACCTTTTATACTCTTACTGACTCAAGTAACCACTAAGCTAACTATCGATATCCAACACTTACACACTCGGGAAATGTGCCAGCATAAATGCTCTCCTTTACATTGGTTCCACCCATTGAGGCTACTTGAACGTTTGGCAGAAAAACCTGAGCAGAACACACAGTGCATGCTGTGCTGGTGATGAGGCTGCATGCTGCTCAACAAAGCAATTGCAGAATTCACATATAAGAATGTACTTTCCATTATTTAATGAACTAGCCAGGACTTCTATTGTTTTCCATCCAAATTATAGCTGGGCAAAGTGAACTGCGCTTGTATGGTAAAGAATATATATGTTCCAGTTTCACCGTGCTTACCCTGGGCAATGGACATATGACAAAATTGGGCATGCATGTTCACACATGGAAAAGCAGAACTGAAACACTTTTCAAATACTAGTAGGGAGGACTTTTTTACTTACAGAGCACAGACATTAATGGGTAGAGAGTCCTACAGTTTAGCCTTTCCTAATGATAATAAAATTGGTGTTACCGCATTCTCTTTACGTGAAGAGAAATACATGAAATTATCATGTTCAAAATGGCTTTCCTGTGTCTATAATATTAAAAGCACTTGATAACATGGATCAGAAACTGTTTTCTGAATTAAGAATGTCCACTCTCCATGACAATACACGACAGAGAAACAGGTTCTTAAAACTTACTGGGTGTCAATGATTCACTTAAACCACTGTGGAGCTGAAAGTAATGACGAGTAAATCACTTTCCAGCCAATATGACCCTGTATCGCTGCTTGAGGAACTGAAACCAGTAGAAACCCTGCAAGAACAGGAAAGGTAGCAGTCTCATCCCTCCAACACCAGCTCTCCTCCAGGCAGGGAGACAGATAACACTTTTGTTCTGGTCTATGTGAAACCAAATTAGTGCTCTCTAGAGCTGAGCTTCCTAGGAAAGGGAAGACTACTCATTAAATGACATGCAGGATTTGAATCATTTGCTGTTGCCAAGTAGTGTAGAAGCTGATCCGAAGAAAGCGCTGAATCTCTACTTTTAATATTAGAACATAAACTAAACAAACATCCAATTTGGCAAAAGCTCTGACCTAACAGCTCAGAGAGAAAAGGGTAAAACCAGTCACTCTGCTCACAACCTCACTAGGCAAGCCTTCTCCAGGTCTGCTCTTAGATCAAGCAGCTTTCAGTGCCGTCTCTGGAGACAACAGCCTTGTGTGATATCACAGGATCTCTATAAAAAGTCTCTTTCCTTCCTGCCCTCAGGGGGCTGACAGCATGTCTGATTTTGACTCTCCTCAACAGCATCTTAGTTTGGCCTTCTGCTACAGGGTCCATGCTGAGCGAATCAGTTGCACACAAGCTGTGCTTATGCACCAGAATATTTGCTATGTGGGATTCCTGCTTGGGGAAAACATCATCTTGAAGATACAGCCTGCACCAGAGTGCTGGGTATACCCAGGCGCAGCACACAGACAATCCACCCTCTTCTGTCTTCTGCTTTAAAAACTAAACAAAAACCAAGTGATTAAATGCAAAAAACTCTAGAACTAGAAAAAAATAAAATGGATCATGTCTGCCAGATCTGTTTATATCAATAATAATGGCCATTCAGGACCTTGAGATTTTTGGTGTTTTGTACTGTGTCTGGGCTCTTCTCTTGCCAGCACAAAAATTTAATTGGCACACTACTGCTTGCCAGGTGCCACGCTGCTAATCCACAAGAAGGTGGCAAAGACAACAGAGTTAAGCTTTAACAGTACAAGCAGCAACTTTTATGCATTAAATGATTTACAGCCAGTGCTGCCTGAGTGAAGGCTCATTTCTCCTAGACCTGTGGCATAGTCATATTGCAGCAAAGAGCAAGCTATCCTATATGAGACAGTCACATATGCTCAGAACAGTGGATGACTTAGTACAGACATACACAAGGACTTATATACCAGACAGATCTTTAACACTGGGCAATAACATTGCCCAGTTGTTTTTTACCACTGTTGTGAAATTCATCTGTAAAGGCAGAGGCCTCTGTGGTGGTGGGAATCATGCCACACAGATGCTGCTCTCTGCTGTTTCAATCCTTTTGTTGGTCTTTAATGTGCCTTTGTTCTCCACATGCTGAAGAAGAGAAGTGAACAGCTGGTGGTTGTCTCCAAGTTTATATCTAGCCTTTATTTAAAAATTTCACTGTGCTTCCAATCTTCCCTGCAGGCTGAAACACGGAATGAAAAGCCTTACTTGCAATACACATTCCTCCTTTGCTTCTGTACCTGCTATTCTGAGTGCAGGTTGCTGGATTCCCTCTCTCCAACTTCTCCAGGTCTCCAGTGTCTTTACTTTCTTGCTAGATGCATTTAGAAAAAGCAACCAACTGGACCACTAACAGATGGCCTGCTGTGACTTTAGGCACCTGTTAAGCCAGGTGTTGCCATATTGAAGTTATTACAGATAATTCAATCCATGCTATGTTTCTTTTTGAGATGTTAATGATCACTCTGATTTAAAGTACAGCAGCATGAAGTTTTTAAAAGCCATATGCTATCACTGCTTATAGATAAGGCCCACTATTCAGATTAGTATAAATAGGCATACCTCTAAGGAAACCAACACAATAAGATGATTTGCATTAATATGACCCATAGACTGCAAGTAGGTCTTTTACACTGCAATTTATTCCTGATGAATAGAAAATTATTAACCTGTGGAAGTGGCTGTTCTTATCTCCTGAGGTTTCATTTAGCTATGAGAGGGAGCCCCCAGTTATTACACACCATAAAATCTGCTATGAGCAATTTCTAATACTGGATACATTGGAAGAAATCACAAAACACTGCACAGATCTGACAGACCACTGCCACTTCTGAGTGATTTGGGAAACATCGGCTTTATTCAACAATAATTCCAGTGAAGGGAAGAAAATCCTAGCTTTTCCTAATGGGTTGATTACACATATGATGTAATCAGTAGCATTTCCAACATTTAGCAGATTACATGGGAGGAAAGAGGATTAGGAAGGAGATACCTCTGCCTTTTCCTCCAGTCATGCCCTGTCCCTTTCCCCAGAAAGTTTCTTGAAAGTACCAGCCCCAAGACTCTGCAAGGTTGGATAGCAGCAAAAGAGTCTTACCCATGTTGGATCTCAGCAAGTGTAACTGTTGTTCCACAATAAAACATGACTGACAAAGAAATAGAACATTCTCTGTAATTTCCTTTTCCATTCAGATGCAGACAAGTTTGTCTGTAAAGTGAAGTATATGCTACAAGGTTTGACAGTTGCATGAGATTTACATGAGAAGCGATCTTAGGAACACAATGATGTATAGCACTGCACACTGTGTTGCATGGCTTTCATTCCCTGAACATCATAATCAGCATTTAGATTCCCAGCACAATTTGGGAAAGAATTTGGAAGCCACTATTGATGCCTTGGGCCAGCAGCATTGACAGCAGGTGGTTTTAGCTAACAGCCAGTGCTTCTAACTGTACCATATTTGCACTACAGCATTCAATGGCTCTGTGTCAATGCATCAAAGTAGTTCATTACAAGGCAAGGGGGAGATATGAATCTAGCTGAGAAAACATGGTATTTCAGTAGGTACTTAGTTGCCTCTGCCCTTAATGTTGCTAAATATAGAAAATTTTGACTGTTGCATAATGGTGTGGAAGGTCAGAAGCAGAAAAGAATAATAATCCTCTAATTACATGATGAAAATAAGAATTTATGAAACTACTCAAAGAAAACATTCAGATTCCAGAAGGTCAATGGGATTCACATTTGCTTCTTTTGCATTTGTTGTGGAGTTTCTGTTAGTCAGTCCTGCCCCCCACACACGCACAGAATACGAAGAAACAGCTCTTTCCAAGCCAGAACCCCTTGAGCCAGCTTTGGCTTGCCAGGCATTGATGCATTATCAGGGTGGTCAGATAGTCATTACTGATGGAGCACAACTGACAGTAGCAGGGACCACATCACCTCTTCATCACTTTTGCTCTACAGTGACACGAACTGAAAACCCCTCTTCCCTCTCCCATGCCTCTATCTCTACCTTTCACTCTGTTCCTATTTGCTTTCAGCTGAATCTTCTGTTTAACTGAAGGTTTAGCCCTGGCATATTTTCCCACTTTCCATACTTTTCAGGCAGAGAATATGCTGAATCTACAGGATCTAACAACTTCCGCCACTGATGTCCCACTCATCCCTGTTATGAGAATCCTGATCAGCCCCCTTAGGCCAGCCTTTTTCCCATTTAACAATACTGAAATAGCACCAACCAAGCAGAGTGTGCACTGAAAATTTGCCCCTTTAAGAATATTAATTTGGCCAGAGAAAGACAATCTTACAAAAAATATTCCCAATTGTTAAATTTTGCTGTTGCTGCTTAATGTTAACTCACTGAAATTTAATTACTAAAGGGTTATAAGAGCCTAGAAACAGACCAAGCATCTGTCTTTTTTAAATGTCTCAATTATCACCAGAGTAATTTAATGGTACCGTGGTAGAGAATCATCATTGACATGCTAATGAATGGCACCATGTTCACTTTACATTAGCTCTATTTTTAAGAGGTTATAGGTTGAAGACAGGCATTTTATGCTTCAGTTATCACTAAGGCAAACTGTATCACATTCATCTCATTTTGCTTTTACAACTGAAATTACGCAACTTAAAAATGTTCACTGAACAGTGAACTGCAAATGGGTTAAAATGCGGTCAATTACTATTATGTACTTGCTTCTTTAGATGAAGATAAGTAACACAGATCCTTTCAACCCATTTATTACTTAATTTGTCTGTCAGCTTTTACAGTTGAAATTCTCTTCAGTCTGCTTTGTGAGCCTTTTCACAAACATACATGTTCTTTCCTGTTATCTTTTTAATTGAAGAGCCTTGCTTTATTTTGTTTTACACTATTCTTCCCATTTTGCTGAACCAAGTTTACCTATCAATATTTTTCTTTCATTTATTCTGCAGCAAATCTGTTGCTAACTAAAAAGTCCCAAATCTATTACATCTGAATGATCACAGCAATTTCCATAATAAGAGATGCAATGATGTACACTGAGCTATTTATCTGCAAGTTTTTCAATGCATCCTATGTGAATTTCTATAGACAAGTAATAAGGAATTGGCTTCACAAACACAATGGAACAGCTTTCTGAGATGAGCTAAGTGCGAGTGATATCACTAGAATTGATTTTTGCATGGAAAGTTGCATCCTGACAATAATGCGAAAGGCTTCCTCATGTCAGCAAAATGAGCACAAGATTGGAGAATAATTCTATAACATTTAATATTAACATGTATTTAAGAACCATTTACAGTTAATTTTATTCTATCATCGTGCACATTTTCAGGAGTTCCACTACATATCTTAGTTCTGCCGTGAATGATTATAGAGGCAATGCTGCAAACAATTTAGACACAGGAATTGACTATGATGTTTCAGAACATCTCTTGGGTCTCCTGGGTTTGCAGCCTCACTCAGTTGCTAGATACTCAGAAGAGTATGCCTGAAGTTGTATAATAAAAAAATTAAGTTTTCTGAGAGCATTGTTGGTAACACAATTACAGAGAGTGTTTTGTTACAAGACATCTCACGGAATAATCTCTCCCCTGCAAATACCTACATAGCAAGGATACAACTGCATCTTGGAGTCCTCGGCGGTTCAGCCGGTGGTTATTGCACCCCCTGGTGTCCACAGCTCCAATAGCAGCATCTAAACATTGTAAAAAGTACCATCTCAGTTTTTCCCGATCTCCCTGTTTCTGGGATAAAAAATAAATAATAAATAAATCACAGAAGCCTCTAAACAAGAGCACAGCTTTCAGATTTCTCTCATGTGACATTTTCTTTGTGTTGCGATTGTTACCTCCACCCCTGGGGGAGAAAGGGAGAAACCTGGGCTTTTCTGCAGAGGTAGGTCTAAGAGGTCTGGGACAGCCAAGTGCTGCTTTTAATTTCTCTGCCTCCCATCATATCTCACATAAAATATGACAATATGTGGCTCTAATCTCCTCTGACTGAGATGTTTCTCTGGCCAAGAGCCACGCTATCTCTGTGGCTGGGCTGCTCTCTTTTAGGAGAGCTGCCGCTAATTAGCTTTGTAATCACAGTGAGGGAAGTAATGAAGGTGGAGGGAAAACCTGGTCATTCCATTAACTCTTTCTTATCAGCAGCCACAGGAGCTTATAAATTGCCTCACAGTTACAATTATCAATTATCAAGCAGATTAAATTCCATCAAGCACCTTGTGACATTTATTTCAGAGGAAATCCTACAGATGCTTTGTTTATCTCCCCATTTGCAGAAGAGCCTATAGTCTGCCTGAACTTTGTCATTGTGACAAACTGATCTGAGAACTTCAGAAGGAAACTGTGGCAGATCCTTCATTTCTTCTTTCATATTGCTGTTTGTTAGTCAAATGCCATAACCTGTAAAATAAATTGCAACTGAAAATTCAAGGGAAGGCTCCCTAGATGAGCTCCAGGGAATATTTTTTTCCCTTAGTGCCCTGTTGATTTTGAAGGTGAGCTTCCAATAGACTCACTGGCTATAAATATGGTTTACATTTGCTCACGCTACTCTTTATTAACCCACTACAACTTTGAGGAGCTTGACAGAAATCATTAGAGGCGTTGTGGTCATCCTCACACAATTAAAACTTGAAGGGTAATATGTGGTCCTTAAAAGAAAAACTAATTATCTGAGGAGTCATCCAATCTATCTGTAGGCATCTGTAAGTGCAGACTTTGAGAGATAGGACAGAGAATAGCAATAAGATTAAACTGTTACCCATGCAATGTTGATTTAAAAAATGATGGATGATACAGATGATTGCAACTTCATTGTCTTCCCACTCATATTTTGCAGGGTTACTGGTACTCATGAATATTCATCATATTAACTTTCACAGTGACCTGGTTAAAGATCCTCATCCTGATTAGTTGATGTCAACGTGCAGCTCTAACTAGCTATGCAACATTTCATCTCTAGGTGACTGATTGGGGTTTTACATAGGTCAAGAGGAATTAAAAATCAACAGGAACATTTCTAATTTGGATCAATAATCACATGAGGCAGACAAAGTAAATCACCATTGGATAGATGAATAGTGCCTGGCTAAATGAAGCTCAGGGCCTCCTCTTGCTCTAGACACATGGATAGTTAGGATAATTCTAAGGAAAGTTTTGGCAAAAATTCAGACAGTATTTTGTCCAGTGATTGATTTTTTTTTTTTTTAATATCTATAGTTTTTGTGAAGCAATGTAAGAAATGGAAAATATAACCAGAATTATCCCAAGAAACTGACTCTCATTTCACAGAAGGTAGTTGATAGCAGTTTGTAGTAAGCTGTTAATATCTCTAAGTCAGAAAACACAGGTGAATTATACATTCAAAGCATTCACTTTCTGAATTTGTGTCTTCTAACCTGGCACCACCAAAACACTCTCAGAATGTTTGTCATGATATTGCTTTCTAGAAAGGGGGACTAAGAAGACTTAGGGGAAAAAAAAAAAAAAAAAGAACAGCAAAGTGTATTTATTGGTATAAAAAAGAAATGTCTCCCCCACCACTGAGAGATGACAACTAGTTACCACTCCTTTCAATTTAGGGATAAGTACCTATAGGATTAAAAGACTTACAGTCTTGCACTGCCAGATGCAAAGTGCATACATTTCTCAACTACAAATCTAACAAAGCCTGCCATAAATTTCATCTTTCATGACAAGAGCTCATTATCATTTGCATAACCAGGTCTACTCCTGAGCATGAGCAGCTCCCACTAGCTCCAGCAAGAATCAAGTACCCATGTTAGAAGTCACCAGTGTTTCAATGCACCTGAGTGTTGGAGTTTTGAATATCATGTCAATGATCAGAAGCTTGAATTCAACTCAACAATCACTCTTGTCCTGTTTCCTTCTCCTGAGAGAATATGTAATGGTTGTAATAATGTGCATTCATAGGATTCATTTGCAGCTTATTTAGTCAAGAAGAATTTAGTATAAATTATGTGTTATGTCTCTGAATCCAGACTGTGCCCGTCTGTGTTCTATAGTTAAATGAAAGTCCGCATCAAACTCAGAAAACATCTTCTTCCAAAAGGAAAAGGTACTACAGTGTGGCAATGACAACCAGAGCAACAGTGGCCCAGCTGCAAACTTGGGGGCAAGTGTGTATGCTTAGGACTGTTCTCGTTTTCCTCAGGAACAGGGTGCGTTAGCAGTGCCCTCTGCTTCCCAAGACCAATATTCCAACACCACAACCTGCTGCCGAGCAAAAACCTCTCCAGTTCTCACAGTTAGAGAATAACTTCCCACAAAACAATTATGTGTATTGAACTTCACCAGTGCAGAACTCCTGCCATTGACTCCTGATCTGCAGCTCTGTCTCTTAGGATGCTAACTGTACAACTCCCCTCACTACAGAAGATTAATGCATATTTACTCTTATAGTATCTCTGAGAGTAATCTAGAGCCAAAGGGTGAATTTTCCTCACTGTGCAAATGTTTTAATTAAAACAAAGAATGTAGCATGTAAGCATTAGAAAATAAACTAAGCCCAAGACATTAAACCAGAGCAATCATCACCACTAGCAGGTTGGCAGGGGGCTGTAACCCATGGTGCCTCTAAATCTCCTGCAGCAATGATCTGGAGTAACTGCAGCTATGATCTATGCACTAACCAGTACCTGGCCGGGCTGTTTGAGTGCAAGCACCAACAATCTCATGCTTCATGAGGAGCAACTGTGATTGAAGCCATATGCCGTTAACTGGAGGTTCAGAGGTGGATGGCTACTGGACCAGACAATATAGGAGAGTTCTCAATGCTCACAAACATCCAACCAGAGGCAACAAAATTTTAGTCCTTCAAACACAAAAGGTTTCAAAAAGCCACCAGTGTTTGGGGTGTCATTTTCTGCACACCAATAGCTTCTATTGATTTAATTGAGAGATTTTTATAAGGAATTAACACCTGTCCAAGCAGGTATCACAAATCAAGCACATATTTCTTACTGTGGCTTTCCTGCCCTTTTGAAATGATTCTTGATAATTAAAGGGGAATTTAGGCCATATGAAAAGGAGAATGCAAACAGAAGTAATGAAGAGCACTACAAAGGAGAAACAATTACAAGTGATAACCACTCTCATGTTTGAGGAGTTCTGGAAACTTGAAAAGATTAGATTAAATCCAGCTCATTTAGTTCAATAACTTAGGCAGAGTCAAATTTAATGATAAAAAGAGGTATGCAATTTTCTGCACTTGTGTTGTGTAGTGCATATATTTAAAAATTAGCAGGTTGCAAATTTAAACACTTCAATTAAAACGTATTTTTTATAATGCCACCACAAAAAGAACTGCAGGTAATCTATACAGTGTGCTTTTAGAGAGAGATTTGAACTCTCAAGAAGAAAGCTCTCCAACTGTCTTGAAGAAGACCATAAGCAGTCTCTACTCTTTGTCAATTGGGCTTTGGAAGAGAAACCCTGAAGAATGCCAATGTTTATATCTGAGAAATTAATTTTTTATTTGACAGTGATATTTACCACAAAGAAGAAATAAACCAAAACAAAACAAGCCAATTTCTCTTTTCACCACTGTTGCAACTGCTCTATTAAATTTAATACAGTTCTCCCTAAGCTTTGAAAGAAAAAGGGGAAACAGCAAGGCATAAAGATTTTCCTAAACACACTAGTGGGGATTAATTAAAAAATTCCATCATAGACAAGTTCATGAACAGGAACAGTGGTATAGAATAGCCTACATTGTTCTAATCAGATGGTGTTTCTCCTGTAGTCCATCTGGCAGAACACTATATTTAGGTCCCCCGGGATAATTCCACCACATGCTCTTTTTTGTGAGACAGTTTGTTATTTTTTTCCTGATGTGTTTATTCTATGAGTCGCATGGTAGCCCCTACAGATAAATTTGTGAATGTCACTGTGTCCTTTATTCAGTTAATAGCTCTACATTACAGTTATGCTATGAAGCAAATCATTCTGCCACACCACAGAAGTCATCAGTTATTCCATGTAAGACAGGAATTATAGGCATTTTGCCCCTATATTCAACAGTTTCACATTCCACATGAAAACTCTTTAACAATCAGACTCCTGGCAGTGGGACCACAAAAATCCTTTCTTCCTGTGAAAAGGGGAATTTTCCATGAGAAAAAAATCTCCACAGAAATTTCTTATAGATAAAAAAAAAACAACCAACCAAACAAAAAAATCTCTTTTTCTATCCTCATTTCTTGAAAACTTTTATAAAAAACCAACATTTCTGTGACTGCATCCAGTGAATAGAAGTGTTGAACATAAAGTGATTATAAGCACACACTGAACCCAGCTGATGCAAATTAATTGGAATACCAGCAGAAGTACTCACTTAAATCTATACAAGTGGTCATTACCTACAGATCAGAATGAAACTGCTTTATCTTTCACCAGGCAGTGGTGGAAAGAGGCAAAATTTCTGCTTAACTCATTCTGTAGTATGACCTAGCAAATTCCATTGCCAGTATTCAAAATATGCTTGTTTGGCTTATGGAAATTGCTCTGAAAGGCTAATACCCCAGACAGCTGTATTTTAGGTGAAAATAGCTGAAATTTATGCTATGTGAAGACATATAAAAGTCCAAAACTTTTTGACTATTCTTAAAATATGAGCATTGATTTCTCCTGAAAAATTAAATAATGACTGTGAGAAGTTTCATGAAAGAGTGCAAGTTCTATTAATTTCTGCTGTAATTTGTAATTACAAATTCTGTAATTTGTAATTTGTCATTTTTTGGCACCTGAATTATTGTTGTGCCTGAAACGGAAACAGCTATCCAAACTGCCAAAAAATGACCAACCTTTTTCAACCACATTGCTTGATAATATGTACCTTTATTTGCGCACCATTTATATATGCTTAGATCATCATAAACAACTCTTCTGTTATAATAATTCATCTTTATATAGATCTAGCATCTCAGGCATCTTATGGATAAACGTTAGATTACTTGATAAAGTTACATGGGTTTTCAGGATTATGCAGAACCTCTTCCATTTTTAGGTTTTTTTCCTTTTGGAAGGGGAGAGAAAGAGGAAATAAGCCAATGCATCATGTTTAGAAAAAGAACCTTCCAAGTACAAACCCAGCTGATCCAGCACTTTCTTCCTCAGTTTGCTGAGAAAGAAACAATGCAGAAGAATGAATGCAGACAATCACCCTTTAGGTCTGCCAGTGCTCAATTTGGCAGATGACGACCCAACTTCAGTCTGGAAACTGTGTAGCCACATCAGTGTGGCTCTCTGCCCACTGAATTTAACATGGTTTATTAATTCAGGCACAGCACTATACTGTGCTCTGCACAGCAGCTGGTGGGCTCCCAAATCAATGTTAATAAGCAGCATGAATACATGGCTGTCTATAACCATCTCTGTAGTCGCACCTGGAACATAGCAATGTAACTGAGAGTAGCAACGCTAGGTCACAGCGCAGATTAATTTAGCTCATTGCAGGGCCTCCAGCAGTGGCTAACTGAGATTGCAAAGAGAAGAGTGCACAAATAGGGCAAGCATATACATTTCCTTCATAAACTCTCACACCTGCAAGCACATGAACTTCTTTAGAGCTGACTAATCTACCAACTAGTGACATTTCAAATGACTGATTTATTATTGCCCAGGTGGGATGCAGCTGCAGAATAAAACTGGTGTCACTGTGGAACACTGAATGTTCTTAAGCAGCTGTAAATGTGTTAAGTTACTAAATGTACTAAAGACTAGTGCCATATTTTTCTCACAAAGGGGTGAAGCTTGAAACAATTACATCTCAAACTTACTTCCTGTCTGTATATTGGCTCCAGACTTTTCCATGCATGACTTCATCTGGGGGGAGGAAAAAGTCTTCGTAAGTTCTGGCACCTTGGTCTTTATTAAGACAGCATGCACTCCTTCAAAAGGGCAGCACACATCTGAGAAATTCAAAGCACTTAATCACTCAGCTCTAAGAAAAGCTTTCTCTCTAAGGTTCATCTCTAATTAAAACAGATCATTCTACCTCATAGACAGAAAAATCAAAAAATCTTTAAGCTGTGACCTATATATAATGAAAATGTTGATTCTAAGTTGAAGGTAAACCACAAAATATTACACTTTTACATGTTAGCCATCAGAATAAAAAATAAAAAAAAAAAAAAACAAACACAAAAAAGAAAATCCACAAACAAAATACAAACAACCAAC
>JAOEHY010004161.1:0-24226 GCA_025447955.1 Psilopsiagon aurifrons | reverse complement strand
CTCCAGGAGCAGAGGGAAGAAAAAGGGGGAAGAGAGTGAACAAACTGCGTGGCTGATTTATGGCTTAAACCACGACACAGCCTAATGGCTGTTTAGTTTGCTGAATGATTGCATGAAATGAGGGATAAAACAAACCCACAGCATTTTTAATCTTTATAAAACGTGTAACAAAAGCGTAGGGTTATTTCTGTGTAATCATGGGGAGCATGCCTCTGAATCAACTCAAGGTGTTTTCCCTTGTCTGGGTTGGTTTTTTTTCCCCTCAAAATGCCTGAAGATGACATTCTAAAGAGGTAAGCAGACACATGTATTGATAAGCAGAGGATACTACTTCATAATTGACCACTGCTTTTTTATGTGCCCTTTGAAGAAAATTCCATATATGCGTATGTATGCATATGCACACCCTCTCAGTATCAATACCATAGAACTTTGGTTGAGGTACAGGATGAGTAGAGGAGAAGCTTTATTCCCAGAAAAGCCTTCCCAGCTCACAGGGAAGCAACTCCTACCAGTAAAGAGAGCTGTGGCTTCTTCAGTCATCTAAAGGTCACAAAACATGTCATAGTCATGTGGAAGAAGAGATAAAAAATCCTTTTCCCTCCTCCTCTTCTCCCCACTGTCTCTCCTTCTCTTTTTTTTGTCTGTTTTGGTGTGTGTCTGTGTAACCGAGATCTGTTCAAAAGGGGCGGGAAGTTTGGGTTTTTAATCAATCAGGTTATTCCTGTAATGTATTAGAAATCACCTTTTCCTATCTGCATTTATCACATTATTTATTATTATGTCTCTTGGGAGCTGGGAGGAGGAAACTCGTTGAATGTTCATGGCAGTAGATGTAATTACAGTATTTTTAGGTATGCAATGCATGCTACTGCTTGTACTCATTTTCTTACTGTGCCACATTTACTCCTTTTGGGTTCCATTTGAAAACTGTCAGAAGAAGTGGTTCTAGGTTGCACAGCAGCGTATACTGGGCCTTCAGGGCACAACTTGAAATTGGTGTGTGTCTGAGTTGCGTATATCGACTTGAAAACGGGATGTTTGACAGTATGTTCATTTATTGGCTTAGCAACAGTCAGGCACCATAAAGAAAACTGAGTGAATGCTATTTAAATAGCTAAGGGATACATAGCAGCCTCAGAAATAAAAGCACTTCAAATAGAAGAAAATTCTATTTAGAACTTTAGATAGAAATAAATGTGCTGCTTCTTTGGTCCAAGTTAGATGAAAATGCTCACGTGGAGGTTTTCTGTTATTCCTCCTTTCAGAAGTTCTGGTGAACTTGGGGTAGAACATATTCCTCAGTTTTTTGAGGTAAAACATTTATCACAGTATCGTTAGCCCTGGTGATTGAGACAATACTCTTTGGAATGTGCACAGATGGATAATTGTAAGCCATGCTCAGATTGTATCAGCAGAAAATAAGATCCGTAGTTCGGAAGATGGAGTACCTGTTGCACAGCATGCAGCCTTTCAGGAGTGAGCTGTGCTTTGTACTAGAACGGGTCTTGTTGGGTAGAGCAAGGTAAACTGGTGGGTGCATCTTCTGAGCCTGATAACTAATAGAAAGATGAGGCCATTTTTTAGATAGCCTCCTTTTGGACATTCTTGATGTTTGCCTGCAGAGGAGAAGCCTTTGTCAGTAAGCATCTACTGTTACGGAGTGCAGCAGCATTCTTCTGCTGGCTTCAGTAGCAGCAGATGAAGTCCTGTCATGCTCGTAACAGCTGAAGCTCTCTTTTCTACCTCACTTTCCACTCTGGCAGCGTCTGGTGAGCATCTGCGTGCTCTGGGTTGGAGCCACTACAATGAGGCTTTTGTTGCATTGAGTATTTTGGGAGAAGAGGAGTGTGAAAGTTAGTTTTGGGTAGTAGTTCATCGCTGTTCGCATGTTTCCCATCCCCCTTCAGTTGATGCTGCTGATGCAGTGGTATGTTTCCTGGTAAGGGAAACATAAGCAATGTTTTCACAATGGAAATGAACCTGTGTAGAGGAAATAATGTCAGAAGGAATAGGCAAGGAAGGAAGGGTGGAGGGGTTGCTGTCTACGTCAAAAGATGGTTAGAGTGTGAAGAGTTGTTTCTGAAGAATAGTCATGAGCAGGTCGAAAGCTTGTGGGTAAGAATCAGGGACCAAGGCAGCAAAGGCAGCTTTGGATTTGGTGGGCTTGCTGTTCAGTGGATGAGGAATTGGCTGGATGGCTCAATGTCTGGATGGATACAAGTGACAAGTGGTGGCCCTCGCGGGTCCATATTGGGTGATTCTGCCCCTCTATTCTGTTCTAGTGAGACCCTAGTAGGGTACTGTGTCCAGCTCTGGTGTTGTCAGTACAGGAAAGACATGGATCTGTTGAAGAGGGGCCAGGGGAGGAACACAAGAATGATAAGAGGAATAGAACATCTCTCCTATGAGGAAAGGCTGAGAGAGTTGGGGTCGGACTTAGATGAGCTTTGAATGTCCCTTCTAACCCAAACTATTGTATAATTCTATGATTTGGAGCTGTTTGTGGTCTCCTTAATGAGGGGGAATTTGGATTTCAGCAAACTATAGAAATGGGGCTGATGTGGGGGAATTCTCCCTGCCTTGCATCTCTGTTAGCTTATGATTATGAACTTGGTTTTTATATTCAGTTATCTCATTTGGTCTTCTACTGCAGCCAGGTTTGGAGACACATGCTGATTAAATTATTTAGTAGTAATAGGTCTGAAGCACTCAGGTATAAATTTACAAGAATAATAAAGCAGTCAAATGCTATTCCAGGTGGGAAATAGCATGTTGAGCAGATGATTCTTAATGGCATGAGCTCTTAAAACTTTCTCAGAATTGGGGGAAGGGAGGTGATTTGGAAACACAAACTCCAAATGTCAAGTTTATTGCTTGGTACTGTTAATAATTATGTATTATTCGTAGTAATGTCTTCCATAACTGTGTTTTCAGTTAGGCAAGAGAGCTTCATATCTGTTGGTATCAAAAAGCAGGGCACAAAAGTAAACCATCAGTTGTCCATGTTTGTGTTTGCTCTCAGCCTGATCCTTATTACAGGGATGGTGCCTATTTGGGGACATGTTAGGTGTTTGGGGGGAGCTTTCTATCTGTTTCTAGATGTTACAGCTTAGGTGTTCCATGGCTGGTCACACTGCTGCCCTCTGTCCTCCCTCCCGATAGGGGATACAGGAGGGGGACCAGCCTGTGCCCACCTGATCTCCTCCTAGTTCAATGCTTAGTTACAGTTTCTCTTTTCATACATGTCAAAACTTAATCTGGTTCAGGTTTTAAGCAGTCAGTAAGGTTTATACATTTAAATGTTTGTAATAAAGTTGGAATGGACAAATACTGGTTTTATATTGAAGGCTGAGCAAATTCTGCCAAAAGCTAAGAAGGTGTGATGGGTGATACGAAGTGCATTTATTCCCTGTTTACTGAATGTTAATTGCTGGGCAGCCAGCATTGAGACTGGTTTGGGCCCTCCATCACACAGGGCCTGGGGGAGGAAAGGAGTGACCTTCCCTTCCTAGGAAGCAGCCCTGTTTGCTCAGCCAGGCAGTGGAAGGAGACACAACCCAGAGGTGAGCTCGAGCTCTGCAGGACTCTGGAAGCTGCTGGGAAGAGCAGGATGCTGATGCACGGCCAAGGTGTGTGTCTGAGGTAATGGGAGAAATAGCTTCTCTGGGGACGTGCTAGGAGGAGCTTCCAGCTCCAACCCAGACGACTGCTGGGTTGATTAGTGAAAGGCAAGCCAGGAAGGACAGCAGTTTCTTTACAAACCTTTTAGCTTGAATTGTTATACCTATGGGAACCCCATTTCTTTATTTGATATCATCTTATTCTAGTTTGTTCTGATGAAATGAGGCTTTAAGAATGAGTTTTCCTGTTGTGTTTCTGGGGTGCTTACTTTAGGGTAAAGGTTTGGGAAGATATTTCCCAAATATTTGTGGACTTGCACATCATTTTCTGCCGGTGACTGTACCTTTTCTAGTACACCTGCCCAAGCGTAGTGTCCATTTGGTTTGAAGTTAATGTTCCTAGCAGGGAAGAAGCTTCTGTGTTCTGTCTGGAAAATGCCTGGATTAAGTTCTTGTACCATTAAACTCTGTGGGAGTGTTATCCTGGGGCTATAATTTGTCCCTTTGTTTGGTTTGAGTTTTTTATAAGACATTATTTTCACATGGTGCATATTTTACTGGGCTCTTGCACAACTCATGTCTTTGGTAGGGCAGGTGCCTTTTCCTGAGGTAGACTGAAGAATTATTTCCCCTCTTTTGTTCCCCCCAAATGGTAATTAAATAGAGGATTAAACTCTCCATGTGATCAAATTGTGGATGTTACCATCTTAACACTGCATCGGTTGAGACTAGAACAGGCATCCAAGAAAGGAACTTGTGATATAAGCAGGAAGAATTGAAAGGGTGGTTGTATTTCTGTAGTTGTTACAGAAGGGATGAGGATATACTTCCTGCTAAACTGTACAGTATGTGGCCATTAAGTTTTATCCAGAGATAAAGATGACAGCAGTGTACTCATAGTTAATTTTACTCTATTTTACAGTTTGGCTCCATTGCCGCTTCTGTGAGACTGTACTAGCACATAGTATATCATGTGATAAAAGCAGAGCTTTAAAAATAAAAGAGAAAGGCTGTAAGAATACATCACAATAAGTAAGAAACAAAACTTAGGAATGACTTGTGTTTATACTTCTGGAAGTAATTACTTCTGAGAGAAAAGCTTCTAGTGACAAATCAGTTACTAGTTTTATTCCTCCAACAGTCGAGGGTTTTTTCAAGCTTGATTGCCAGTATTTGGGCGTTAGGTATTATTCGGTCTATATTGAACCTATTTTTCCTTAATGATCTTAAAACCTAAGTATTAAGGAATGAGTAATTTTTTAAAACTAGAATGTAATTGGAAAAGTAATGCTTTGTTACCAACTGAAGCAACTTCTTGTTTATATTTAAACTCTGTTACTTCCATAAATAGAATAGCAAGCCAAAGATAAAGGGTTTACTTGAAATACTTGAGAGCTGCAGAACCAGCGTGTATATGTTATGAAGCAGCTGGCCTGTCAGGGAATATTACAGAAGATACTGCAAATAAGGTATTTGGCTGAGGTCACACTTGCTGATGAGTTCAGAGCAGAGCTTTGTCTTGGGATTTAATGTCTGTATCCTCCAGAGGGGAGGGTAGGGACTTGTGAAAGAAAAGTAGCAGCATAGAGCCCTGTAAAGGTCTGTGGTGCTGCTGTAAAGAAGTAGTAATTCATCAGCCAGGTGGCCAGAAAAGAGAGAAAAGGGGTATGGGGAAACTCGTGGCTGAAACAGTATTTGATGGATAAGTGCAGCTTTTCCATACATTTAGAGAATAATATAAGAAATCTACTTGAAAACTCTTTACATTTATATTCTTAGTTAAGCCTCATTATGGCAGATGTGTGTGGGACAGCCAAGTACATTGCTCTTCTCTGTCCCCATCTCTGCATCGTGCAGGGCTAGGGAGGACTTTCTCCCCACTTGCCCAGCCCGCAGAGAAGCTGTCAACAGGAAAGGACAGGATTCAGTGGGGGAAAGTACAGCTGAATCTGTAAGCAGTGAAGCTACAAATATCTCTGTCTTTGTCATGGGGTTCTGGAGGTTCAAGTCAGACCTCAGCCTGGGAAGCAGCAGCAAGCTGGAGCCGTGGCAAACTCATAGCCCCCTGGCAGCCCTCATAGTGGAAGGAGAAGGGAGCTGTTACAGGTAGAAAGATGATGAAGAAAGAGGTTTGGACAGTCTCAGTGAGCATTAAATATTTTCCTCACGGGAGGGGATTGGGCTTGTAGGTGTAGGAATAGGAGAAGTCACTTGCAGTTTATTTGCAGGGCACAGTAAATGCTACCATTGACTTACAAACCAAGCCAGAGCTGGGGTGAAATTTTCAACAGCAGCAGGGCTTTCTGTGACGCACCTGGGTTGTGTGAGTCCCCTCAGAAAGCAGAGAGGGTCCTTCTGTGTTGGAGTGTGGAGAAGGGGTGAGGAAGATGGCGTGAGCAGCAGTAGCTCTCTCACCTCACTTCACTGGCAGTATGGGGGGTTTCAGGGCTGTGGGATCAGGCCTTGTGGAGGGCAGGAGGTGACAGGTATGTTCTGCAGCAGGACAGAGTGCCAGCTCCCTTGCAATGCTGTTTCATTGCTGAGCATAGCTCAGCATGCAGTCATCTGCTTCTGTTTGGAGAGTTTCACTGTCAGATACCCACCGTGGGACAGACCAGCAGCTATTCGGGTCTAGAAAGGCATGGCTGAAATAGAGATGGATGAGCCCAGGACTGTATAGAAAAGGAGGTTTAGAGGGTGGCAGATGGGCACACAAAGCAGAAAATGGAGGAAGAAGGAAAGAATCAATAGTTCATTAGATTTGTAGAGTAGAAGAAGGAGAATCGGAGAAAGGATCAATAGTTCATCAGATGTGAAGACTTGGCTTGTGAGATACGGTTGGTTAGCCGAAGAATATTTTAGTGGAGTAATTGTTCATGTTCCATGTTTTAGTTAATGCACATCTGTAACAACTTATATCAGTAGGTGTAAAAGAATAAGGAAGAAGTAGAGGTGAATTATATTCAGCTTGCAAAGCCTACTTTAGAGGGAGGCATCCCCTTAAAGAAAGCTTGTTGACAAATATGACATTGTTCTTTGAGGTTCATCATCCTTCCTTCACCGGCACTGTCTTTGCCATTGAGCATTGCTCACAATTCTGCAGTTTTCAATGAGGATTTCAGTGAATATGAGTTCTGTCTGCGAGATTTGGCATTGTGGTTTTAATACTTTACAGCCAGAGTGAAAAGTAAATATGGTATTATAACAGATTTCAGACATGGGTGTGAAATTTGCTACAAAATGAGCTCACTTATTTAACACATGGACTAGAAGTCATGGAGTCACGCAGTTTCCATGATTATACTGTTGAGCAATAATAGCTACTGTACTCTCAAAGTGTATTTTTAGAAAGAAGGTTGCAAACATCTAGTATTAGTTTGGACTGGCACTTTGTAGTGGATGTAAATAGTTGGAAAAGGCTACTTGTAGCACAGGGTAGCTATTTTCTGTGGTTTTATTAGTTCAAAAGATTATGTACTGGCTGGATTTAAATGCTGATGGTCTCATTAGGGCCATGAAAGCATGATGTATAACAGCCACATGCTATGACATTATCTAGTAACACAAGAGTTCTTCCGTGTGTTTAGTATTATCAATTGGTTTAACTAGTCCTCTATGTTCACTTGCTGTGTCCAGGGGGTAACAGTCAACCTCTCATGTCAGCTCTGCACCAGCAGGCTGTGAGAACTGGGTTCAATCCCTCTACCTATGTGTGGCCCTGGAAGAGGTGCAGCAGTTAACTATCATTTGTTTTCAGATAAAATAATGCAGTTAGCCTTCTTAATGGCTACAAATTATGAGAGCTTCAGATTCAGAGTTCCCTGTAGCCCTCTAAGCTGAGGAGTATGCTCCTGTCCTCCGTGCATGAATAATGCATAGCCTTGCTAGCTTTAGCAAGATACAGTTAATTCTCTTGGCCTTTAATGGTTTTTTCTCCCTCTGTTATTACTTAGCTGCCATCCTGTTTGAAGGGAATGAATTAACCACAAGTCTGAAATTGCTGGTGAATTTAGGGGACAGTTAAACTATATGGATAAAGCAGCTCCGGTGTTCAAATTCCTCAGCAGACACAGAAACAGAGAATCAGCTAGGCTGGAAAAGACCCTCAAGATTATCAGCCTTTACCCCAGTATTGCTAAGGCCACCACTAAACTATGTCAGTGAGGGTCTGGTCTACACAGTGTATGAACATTTCCAGGGAAGGTAACTCTACCACTGCCCTGGGCAGCCTTTTCTGATGCCTGAGCACCCTCTTGGGAAGGATTTGTTCCTTATATCCAGTCTAAATCTTCTGTGGCACAGCTTGAGGCCGTTTCCTCTTGTCTTATCCCTTGTTCCCTGGGAGAAGAGCCCAGCCACCTCCTGGCTCCATCCTTCTGTCAGGCAGTTGTAGAGAGTGATAAGGTCCCCCCTGAGCCTTCTCTTCTCCAGATTAAGCCCCCCCCCCGGTCCCTCAACCTTTCCTTACCACACTTGTGCTCCAGATCCATCACCAGCTCTATTGCACTTCTCTTAATTAATGCTTTAATCTGTTGTTCTCCACTTTACTGCATACAGCTGCAGAGAAATTTTTGGTGTGCTGTGTTAGTTACAGCAACATACCCTCCTGACATTGAGTAGGTAAGGCAAAACTTGAGAGAATGGCAGGGATTGACAGTGCACCTGCTAAAACAGACTGCTTCTTATAATCTGTAATTCAAATGTTTGTTTTAAAAGGAAACACTGTGGTTGGCAGCCTATGAAGTGTGTGATGATAGCTGAGGAAGCCAAAGCCTATCTGGATAGCAGGAGGTAGAACCAGGTCATGACACGCTGTGCTTTCACTCGAGGCGCTATGTACAACTATTTTTCAGCTAGTTAACTTGATTTGCTGACCCCCATAAAGAAGAACTGAACCTTAACCAAATTATTTTTGATTCATGACAAGCTGTGGCTGGTCTGGAGAATTGGGAGCATTAAAATTCTTGCATCGTATCTAGTGACATTTACAGACAGTCCTAACATAGTTGAGAATAGGTGAGATTTATGAGTCTAACATGCTAACAGCTGAATGCTGGATTTCAGGATTTAGTCGTTATATGCTATATTGCCTCAGTTTGCTGTTACTACTGGTGTTGGAAGGCTGTCGGTGAAGGGCTGGATTCTGTGCTGGTGTGCGTCAGTCCAGCTTTGGCTTGATCACAGAGTTACGACAAAAGCTTAGGCAGTAAAACTAAGGAGTCTGTGCCATGTAGTCAGACACACTCTGTGGGCATCCAATCAGTCTGAATAGTTTTCTTGCTAAGAAATTGTTCTACCTGCACTGCTGCTGCCTTCCCTTCCACTGCTGCATTTCCAGGATCAAACTGCTTATTTCCAGTTTGCTCTGAAGTTGACAAGTATTTGTAGACACTGCCCCATAGAGAATGATCATGTAGCATCAGGAGAGCATGCAGGGTTTTATTAAGAGTGCTGGATGGGATGAATTGGCACAGAGGGTGCTGAGCTGCCTAAATTGCCTTCACCTGCGTGGTGCCAGGGGTCTGTGCAGGCAGAAAGCTCGCCAGAAAGCTGATGCAATAACCAGCTGAAATGGGGCTGCATTGTTGGATCCCTTCATTGCTTTTCAGGTGGAAACAGTCACACTTCTTCCAGGCTCATTTCATGTTGAGCTTGAATAATAATTATTATCTGTTTCTGTCTCGGATGCTGAGAATCATCCAGGCATTTGTATGTTTTTCTATATATAAATTTTCACTATCTATACATGTGTGTATGTATATATATATTTCAATTGTAGTTACTAGAATAAGATTACAAATGTGGTGTATATAATTCAGTCACTTTGTAATATTCATTATCACTATCATGCTAAAGGTATATAAATGGCAAGAAACTACTGCACCGGCTAAGTTAATAGTTCCTAGCTGGTTTATGCATTGGGTAGCTGACTCACTTTATTAAGCATTGCCATAGATAAAATGGAAAGGGCTATTTCATAGATAAAATGAGACTGTGCTATTTCATAGCACAGGAGAAACTTTGGAGAAAGTAATTTGGTACTGGTAGAAGTGGTAATTCAGGCTGACAAATCTGTGTCTTGCTTGCTGTGCTTAACTTTATTTGTTAATAAAGTGATATTGTTAGATAAGATTATAAATCCACATGTTATATGCTGTATTTGTCTGACTTTAGGTTTTCAAGTTCTATCGGTTGTTTAATTGTGGCATATAAATTACTTGAGTTTCTTGTTCTTCTCCCTGATGATGTTCCAGTGCATTTTGTAAAGACTAATTACTGCTATCCCCAGCAGAGTTGCTCTTTTACATCAATAAGCATTCACAACTTGCTGGATGCCTGCAGCTACGAATCAGCCATTTAAGCAACCCTGGGAGGTGTTTTGTTACTTTCTTTCTCACATTATGTAGCCCATCTGTTAATGAGAGCAAGCAGAAGCCATGGTCGGGCTCACTCCTGCGCTCTGTGATGTGGCAGCACCCAGCCTCGGATTTCAGAGGGAAGGAAGTGGTAGTTTGAGAACTGATCTGAAGTTGAAATGTGACCAGCAGGTCAAGGGAGGTGATCCTGCCCCTCTGCTCAGCTCTCCTGAGACCTCACTTGGAGTATTGTGTGCACTTCTGGTGTCCTCAACATCAGAAGGACATGGAACTGTTGGAGCAAGTCCAGAGGAGGCCACGAGGATGATCAGGGGACTGGAGCACCTCCCGTATGATGATCAGGCTTAGAAAGTTGGGGCTGTTCAGCCTGGAGAAGAGAAGGCTGCATGGAGACCTCATAGCAGCCTGAAGGGGGCCTATAAGGATGCTGGGGAGGGATTCTTCCTTAGGGACTGTAGTGATAGGACTAGGTGTGATGGGTTCAAACTGAAACAGGAGAGATTTAGGTTGGATGTTAGGAAGAAAAACAGTTTATACCTTGAGACCTGCTGCTTTTGAATGACCTTTGGATGAGGGTAGTGGCAAGCTTCAACTTGGGATCTAGTCATTCATCCATAAACCTAAGAGCTAGAAGAAGGGGAGCATGGAGCCAACTCCCAGGATCTGGCTGGGAAGAGCAGTGCCTCTGTGGGCAGCCCCCACTGCCCACCCTGCGCTGCTCTGCCCTAATGCTCCTACCTGCTCAAGAGTGTGCTGCAAACCAGTGCAAGCACAACATGAAACCCCTTAGAAAGGCATGTTTCACGTTGGTCCATGGAGGTGGGAGGTACATTTTACGGCAGGAGTAAATGTAAAATAAAACAACAAATTAAAAAGAAGGGTTTTCTCAGAAATGCTTCAGTTTAAACACACTTTGAACAGAAGCCAACCAGGAGTTTACTGCGAAATGCAGAACTTTCTGTAGGCTAGTCAATATTTCTCTTTAGATTATAGCTGTATATGTAGTGTTTAATTTTCCAGTGCCTGTTTCAGTAATAGAAGTGGTTAGAAAATAAACATTTTTGCTTATCCCTTTTCCAGTTTACCCAGTCTGATGATAGATGTTAGACCTGACCCTCTGCTACTCTTTCTAAAGACTTGTTAGAAGGAAAGAAATTTAGGCTGTTCTAAGATAAGGCTCAATCAGTTAATGAAGTAGGATCTATTACAGTACTTACTGTGGCAAGATTGTAAACTTGCTGAGCTAGGGTGGTTTGTGGCTCTTCAGAAAGCTTCTGTTCATCTGCCAGGAGACTTTAGTTGTTCTGGGCTCAATGGTTTTAGCATCTTGCCCCTGCACCCCCTTCCTGTTCTGCAAGTATCAAAGGATGAAATTCCAATACTCTGGCTCAGGAGGTTATTCCGCAGCTTATTTCTGATACTCCTCTTGGACCATTTTTGTTTCCAAAGCTGTATGATTTCCGAAGCAATTGCTTTTCCTGCTGAGAGCTGTGATACTTGATTTTTGTCTGCCCCATCATCTCCTCATTACTGCCTTCATTTTAACAAGTTCTGTGATGTGAGTTATTTTAATCTCTCCTTCCAAGCTAAATTTAGTCAGTCTTATATCAGGCTTAGATGTTGAATTATTGCAAGGAAATGTTAGATAGAACATTAGAAGTGTACTAATGTAATCAATTCATATTCCCTATACTACAATTTAATGGTTCTGCACCAGGAAACTGGATTAGAGATTTCATTTTACACCAAATCTGAGAAACTGAAGGCTGTTTTTAATTCCTGTTACAAGCTAGAAGGAACTCGGGATATGTCTGAGCTTTGCTTTCGACTCATGCTCCATAATTCACTGCTGAAAGACACTTTCTGTGTCCATCCCTTGACATGTTTGCTGCCTGCTTTCAGAACAAGCCATCTGTTTTGTTCTCAGTATATTTCAAAGTCACCTTTATTAAAATATGCTGAAAGCTGCTTAAGGAAGAGATTTTATTTTAGGCACTTACGTCTGGCTATGTGGAATGAGTGATGTCTCCCTTCGTTCTTTAAGACGGAATGGTTTAATAATTGAATTAGGCTAGGCACATCCAAATTGCAGCACTCCAATGTCATTCCTGCCTGCATGAGCAGCCACTGTGATTCTTCCCAGCTTGTCATGATAAACCAAAGACAGATGACAGTATTCACCATATGAAGAATTAGTTTGACAGGCAGTTTTGCTACTGAGGTAGCACTAAGGAGTTTGCCAGCAGTACTCAGGCAGTCCTGGTGCTGGCAAGTGAGTAACCTTGTCTGTGGGCTTATTTGCAGGAACTGCTGGCACTTAGGTGAGCCCTTTTCTTTTAATCTGCTTCAGAAGAACGCTCCAAAGACAGTCTTTGTTGTTTTTAAATTCGGTGGTTGTGCTTCAAAGACAGGGATGCTGACAGAGCAATGGAGCACTGTAAATAATTCAGACCATGGTTGCCACTGGCTTGTTGAATGCTGTCTTTATATTTCACCGTTTATGAGCAGTGACTGAGTGTAAGTGAAGATGAAGCTTTATTTTAGAATAAGAAGCTTGCGCTGAGTCAAGTTGTGGTTTGTAGTAAACTTCTTTTAATGACTTGCTTTTTACTTTCCTTTCTTGCAATAGAACGTAAAAGTCTTTGCATGTTGGTCTTTAATATATGTGCTTTGGAAAGGAAATGTATTTCTTCTCCAGTGAGGAAGGCAGATATGGCGATGCAGTGTCAAATGTTGCCAACAGGACAGAGGTCCATTCCGAGCTGTGCTTGTCTCCTGACCATCTTGTCACCATTATAACTTACCAGCAAAAGGAGCTGCACAGAACTTCTGTAGGGCAGAGCCAGCTTTGCCTCCTTGGCGCATGGCTGTTGGCTTGCCTGGACCAAACAGGTTGCCAATGCTAAAGGCAAATACCCATTTCCCATTGGACTGGAGTGGCCTCTGTGGTGCATGTGTTGGGGAAGAGGTCCACCAAGCCCCTTGTGTGGTTCCATGAAGGTGTTTGCTTCTGTACCAGACTGTGGACTCTATTTCGTGTCAGTCAGGTTGATTGTAGCAATATGCTTGTGGCCTTCCATTCACAGAGGGGGATTTCTCAGCTATTCAGGCCTGTGTTATGAACACACTATATTTGGCAGGGTTGTCTGCCTGTTCTTACACATCTCCTGTCCAGCACATTCCAGACATGAGCCGTGGCAGGACAAGTAACTGCACCTTTCACAACCTCTTGCACTGGAGGTTTGCTGCTTCAGCAGTTGAAAGAGAGGGCATAGGCAGAAGCCTACGTCTCAATGTTCTCTTGCAGAACACTTTTAAGGCACAGCAAAGCGATGGAGGACTCCTCTTAAATTCCAAAGCAGAAGGCCTCCCAGGGGCATGTCAGATCACAGTGCAACACAAATATGTTAGTTCAGAAATGGCTGGTTGATTCCATGCAGTGTGATAAGCACAGCTCCTCTCTGTATGTGCAGTAGAGCTAACTTGGTTATAAGTAATCTCAGTGGTTTGGCCAGTGTCATGTAGGAAATGTGTTAGAACTGGGAAGAAATCCTCTGTGCCTGCCACTTTTTCACATGTGCAGTGGTTTGGTACTTACAAAGCCACCAGATTGCCCAAAACTACTGTGGTTCCTCGTATCAGTGTTGAAAAACGATTTTTGTGGTGTTTTGTAGGCCCTGGCTAACCAGCCCTGATGTGCATTTACAACAGATGCCCCAAGCCTAAAGTGATGCAAGATGATAATTTCTTTCTCTGATGTTGTTGGTTTTTATTAGCTAGATGTATAGGTTTAAGTTGATGATGCTGTGCTTTATTTTCCCTGCAGATGTAGGGATACAGATGCAGCAAAAACCGTTCAGGGCTATTTGCTATCCAAAGTTAGGTATCTGAAAACTTGCTGAAGTGTAACTAACAGGAGACTAAAATGCCCTGAGATGTGTAAATCATCCTTCAGTGGATGGAAAACCAGTCCCTCAGTTTTTGCAGCATTTACTGCTGGCTGGTACCCTCTGCATCTCTGCTGGTCTAGGAGCTCTGCTTCCAGGCTGACATTCTTTCAGAATGCCATCTTCTGAGGAGACTTCATTAGTCATGCATGGTCTCAATTGTGCTTAAACTATTCCTTCCTTTCTCAACATCTTTCTGTAAATACTTGGAAATCATTTAAATGCATTATTCTTAACCTACAGTGACCTTCCTGGGGCAATCTGATTAGGAGATTGTTAGTAGAGGAATGACTTCACAGGCCAAAATTGGAGGATGTATAGGGGGAAATCATCTTCTGGGGAAAGAGTCTACCTGCATTGTACACTTTGGAGCTCTTGTACCAGAGCTCTGAAAGGTGCTGCCTGTTCTCTGACCACAGATGCTCTTAATTAGGATTTTAAAAACTAATGTGCTCTTGTCTGACAGCCCTTTTGAAGCCAAGCAAACTCTGCACAGTGTTTTGATGCATTCCCCAAAACTTTCTTCAAACCCTGTGATATTTGCCCAAGGAAGTTGTGGCTGCCCCATCCCTGGCAGCAGTGTTCAAGGCCAGGTTGGACATGGCTTCAAGCAACCTTGTCTTAAGGTCCTTTCCAATCCAAACCATTCCATGATTCTGTATTTGTTCTGTTTCAGGTATAATAGTTTTCCATAAGGGCTAGTTTAACTTCCTGTTACTATGGCTGTTAATCTGTGTAACATATAATTAATATAGAAATAGCGAGATATAATTTGCTTCTGTAGATAAACCTCACTATTTTATTGTAAAGAGTCTAGTAAAAGTTGATGGTTTACCACTTAGGAGCATAAGTTAAACATTCAGAGTCCATGGTATTTCCCCAGAGTTATCTGTAATGCAGCAGCTTAAGAAAAGGGAGGGGTTTGGATGGGAACACTTAAAATTTCTTGGCAGATGCTTACTACTAGGGAAGCTTATTTTTTTTCCTCTTTCCTTCTGGGAATGTGAGATTTCAAGGAGGAAATGGCTGATGTGGGTTCCTGAGAGTGCTGTCTGAAGGCAGGCTGAGAGAGGAACCTCATTTACATCGCAGACCACATCGCTGTGAAAAATGGATCATGTGCTTTTAACCTGCCGAGGCTGGCGGGTGCTTTTGGGAGCAGAGCCACAGCTGCCTGCCAAAGGGGCTGGCACCACTGCATGGCCAGGGCTCCCAGCACTGCCAAGCGCGCCTGGTTGAGTAGTGATAAATAGCCCTTGTCTGTTGGAGGGACGCATATGTGCAACTAGAAACTTGTCTTCTTGTGTCTGAAAGCCAGGGTGAAATACTGGCAGATGATGTAAAGTATTCTGGCATTGTGTGAAGGGTGCTGTTCTGCTCTTAGCATTTGAACTGCAGGTTTTCAAAGTGATATTTTATGTTCTTGCAAATGGATGATGCAGAGGGGCATCATCATTGCTGTGCTTTCCGAAAACACTGAATATCCAGCATCATGAATTGTTTATGGCATTTGGGAGAATCGTTATTATTTAAATTTCTGATACAGCTCTTGGTTTTACCCTCTTCTGAGCAGAGCTTCCCAAAGACCTGGTTTAGTGCTGTGGTAGGAGCTTCAGTGAGGCATTGCAGATGACTGAAAGAGCAAAAGAGCTACGGTAGCAGCCAGAGGGTGGCAGTTGTATGTGAAGATTACTTTGGTCTGTTCTATGTTCTCATTTCAAGGTTAACGACTCCACCTTGTGACCTTTCTAGATTTGAGGGGGCTTTTTAGTCTACACAGTGACAATTGGGAGCCTTGGGTGATACGGTTTAGTGTGAGGTGTCCCTGCACATGGCAGGGGGGTTGGAACGAGATGATCTTAAGGTCCTTGCCAACCCTAACTATTCTATGATTCTATGATTCTACGTTCTCATTTCAGGACTCCTTGAAAATTGTTTCCCATTAAGAAAATTCTGTAACTGAGATGTCTCCATGAAGTAACACAGATTTTGTTCAAACACCTAAATAGCCTCAAAGGAAATCGGTTTTTTTGCGAGACAACAGTGTCTGGCTGGACTAAGCTGAATCTTCCATCAGAATTGGCCAAAGCCTATGAGGAAAAATGCACATAAAATCAATTGAGCTTTACATATTTGGAAGCATGGATTCAGTCCTGCTGTGACTACTGAGCATGGAAGAGGAACAGATGGTTTTGGAAGAGGGAAAATTTTGTGACCTTTTCTGTCAGTGGTGATTGCTAAATCCATATGGATCATCCCAAGCATGAATGTGTTGAAGTGAGAAGTATTATGCACAACTGGCTTCTGAAAAATGTGATTGATGCATCTAAGAAATGAATAGAGGAAATGGCTTTATTGGGAATGTCTTTATGCTGGGCTGTAAGGTTACAAATGAAGGGTACTGGGTCCTAGTTCACACTTGAAATCCCAACACAAGGGTTGCTGTCTGCTTTTGCTGCAGGGTAACTTCTGCTCAGCTGTGACATCTTCAAGCCATGATACAGATTGCTCTCTATGAACATAGTTTCCTTTTGCTCCAGCACAGAAGTTCCTGTTCAAAGTGGCATGGGAGAGAGGTGCAGAAGTTCTAAACAATTGCCATCGGGCTTTTATGTTTTAAAGGGAAGAAGGTCTTAGAATAGCAGTTTTTATTGATGTTACCTAAACAAGGGAAAGGAAGTGATGAATAATAGATAGTCATGCTTTTGCCTTTGGAAGGCATATTGATAAAGCAAATGCTATCAAAATTTTGCTCTTTTTTACTAAGCTGGAAAGTTACCTTAGAGACCATGAAGTGCATGTTTCAATCGGTACTAGGTTCCCTAATATACAAACCTCAGAATTCTAGTTTTGTGTCAGTAAATAAAATTTAAGTATTTATTATGAAAAGATTTCATTCCAAATGTGAAATCCATGACATCAACATACAAATGTGTCATTAATAGCAGAGACAATGTAAAGTATAAGGTTTTGAAAACAGTACCTGAAACCATAACACAGAGAAAGGGAAGATGACTTTATTTTTCTTTTTCCTTTGTTCAGTGACATTTTGCCATTGTTCAGTGACATTTTTCCACTGATCCTGGGTTAGTGCTTACGCCTCCCAAGTTAATTTATCTTTGGCGATTAGTAATGCTTTCCTTAGTCTTCTGATCTCCTGGTCTTTCCCAGGTGGGCAGTCCCAGTGGGGAGCATGTCCTGCATCCCTCCCTGCCTGCAGTCCTGGGAATGTTGCAAAGGAAACCAGGAGGTGCAGGTGATGGAGGGCTCCAGGTCTCCACTCTGTTGTTGGCAGCATGGATGTACTGAATGAGCAGCACACACAAGCGCTCTGCTTCCGGATTCCTGGGGGAGTACCCTGGATGGACACTGCCCCTCTATCCTCATGTCTCCTGAGCTGGGAGATACTTGAAAAGAGCAAGAAGGAGTTGGAAACCACGTATGTGCGCTTTGGGAAATGGGATGCATGAGTGGGTCAGGTTACCTTAAACTATTAAGTCTTCTTATCCCTAGTGCTAGACTACAGGCTTCTTTGGGGTTGTGGTTTTGATTGTATGTATGGTTGAATAAGATCTAAGACAAGCACAGGGTCTTGATTTTTTTCTCCTGGACAGGGGAGTAAAAGCATAACCCAAGTAAACACCCAAGTAATGATGAGGATGGGTTAAATTGAATGCTCCCCAGGAAGTCTGGTCAGGGTGGTTGTTCCCTCCCCTAAAAAGGATGATCTTGGAAAGCTTCGTGTAGCTTTTTACTCTGTCATTGTTGACATGATTAACTTAATTGGTTAAGAAATATCCAAGACATGAAAATGGCATGGCCATCATCTTATGCCCAAGGGATCGGTGCTTATCTCAAAACTGTGAGCACTTGGACAAAAAATAATCAAATTCATTTTTTTCAGGCAGATTGACATTGAAATGACTTGGCAACAAGGGAAAAGCAAAATCTCTATGGATGGGGGACCCCATTTAGCAGTATTTACCCTGGCAAAATTCCCTTTTGGTTTGCTGACAGAGCTGGTGGAGTGAAAAAAGCTGAGTCAACAGGGAATTCAGTGGAAAGCATTCTGTTGTGCTGTGTGTAATTCTGGATATGGTTTTAGTGTTTTGGGAGTTTGTACTTTGGATTAAGTACTGAGTTAAAGAATTTGTTTTGACAATTTAGCGTTTCATCTGTTGCACCGATGTCACCTAGATTATGGATTTCAAAAAGCAATGCTTGATATTTACAGATCCACAGGTGAAAAGGCTCTTAGTTTTTAAACCTCTGTTCACTGAGTGCCACTGCCTTGAGAGTAGGAGCACGGAAGAAAGGGAAGGAGACTGCTGATAAGAGGAGAAAATAAGACAAATGATTTAATAGGTCAGAAGATTTGGTGGGGAAGAGTCATAGTGGAATTTTTTATATATATATATATAAAGATAGCAATTTTTATACATGCCACACAAGCATAAAATTTCTAGATGCTTGTCTCACCTTTTTTCTTTATTGTAATTGCATTAAGAAAAAAATAAAAATCAGTGTTCAAAATATGAGGCTGATAGTGAAGGTCCAGAACATTATGTTTCCAAAACATAATGGAAATGTAGCATCAAACTGATATCCCACTAGTTTACTAAAGTAAAACCCCAAAACCCCTAAATCCCACAGTTCTTCCCATTAAAAACTTAATATGTAATTCTGAAATTGTCATATTCCAAAGCATAAATAAAATACCAAAGAAAAGAGGACAAAAATGCCATCCCTTTTTTGGGGCTGGAAATAGCGTTACTGTCTTCAACTAGCTCTGCTGCCTTGCTTAATACTGTAATGAATCAATTTATTTATTGTGGTATTTAAGTATGAGCTTGCATAGACTCACTTGTTCTTGAAAACCTTAATCTGCATATTTGCCAATGCCCAGATAAGAAAGTGCATTCTCTGGTAGCTTAAACAATGTTGAAATCAGTTTATATATCGGCTGAATTGTACAACTGCAGAAGTATTTTTTCTGTGCTATTAATCACATCATTGTTCTTATTATAAGTAGAACAATATTAATTTCAACTCATAGCTTAATCTCTTCTTATTTCTTTTTGTTTAGGCCTAAAATCAAATATTAATAGCTATTTGGGTCCCTAAACTCCATGGTCTGGTACTGCCACTAAAATATGTAAAGTATGTGTGTAGGAAGGAGAGGATGGTTCAGATGTTTCCTTCATTCATACTTGTAATGTTGTGCATGCATGTATATATGGTTTACATAAACAGACACACACACACACACACACATATACACACACATATATAGGAGTGAGCCAAGTGCCTCTAGATACTACCTGAATCTCCTCAGGAATCTGAAAACACAAACACTTAGTAATTGTTATAAGGATTTTAGTTCAAACTCGATTTCTTTCATTCTGTTTTTCCATATGAAATCATCTGTATGAGTGGGTAGATGAGATTTCATTTCCTACAGAAGTAAGGCGTGCAGTACATTAAAGAGATGAGTGAATTCCTCAGCTTTGCTTTGTTGTTCCCAGATGCAATTTTTTAATTGCCAGCCTTGCAAATTGACTTTGGGATCTGAAAATCAAGATAAATCTTAGTTCATAATAGCTGTTTCACAGGCCAAATGATGCTTTCATTTACACCTGCACAACTGCATTAGCCAGCTGGCAGCTGGGGGCAGAGAGAGCTGCAAAAGGCTGTTTATGGACAAAGGGTATTTGATAATGAATCAGTAAGAAGCAATATACCCAAACCTTTTGTGGTGTTTTATAGTTCCTTCCAGAGCACAGCCACGCTGCTCGGTGGTTCAGCTGCAGTTGGTTTCGTCCTCATCTTGTTTGACATCAGTGATGTGCTGTGCAGATGGTAGTTATAAAACCACAAGCGGATAACGTGAAGCACAAGGACAGAAGGACCAAGCATGACCCTGGCAGGTGTGTGAGGAGAGAGCTGAGGCAAACCCCTTGCTGCCCTCCCCTTTGTGTCTGAATTCATTGGAACAAGAATTGAGTGCTGCAGGGGGAACAGTGGGTAGTTTGAGGGGACCAAAGGAAATGTGTTAGCTGGATCTGGTGAGTTGGAGGGGGACAGGGAAGAAGCTGTGAGTGGAATGCTGCTGCAGGCCAAGTTCTCCAAATTGATTGAGCAGTGTTGTGAGGAGTGAGAGGGTGGGTGGGTGGATGGATGGATGATAATGGCAGCAGTTCCACCTCTCCTTTCAGCCATCCAGGCCAGAGAAGACAGCTCAGAGAGGGCTCCTGCTGTCCGTGTGTCCACTAGGAAGAAGTATGTGGACATAGTGAGCAAAACTGGAGTTAGCTATAAGAGTCTAGTGATCTCGTGTGAAATTCCAGGGGGGTGTGTGTGTTTTAACGCTTGTCATCATGGCGGGAGGGAGAGAGGGGTGGCCGTGAGGGCTGAGGGGGGAGAGCAGGGGTGGCCATGAGGGTTGAGGGGAGATGTTAAGGGGAGATCAGTTTGCCCTTACTGACATGGGTTAGTGGTGGCCTTGGCAGTCCTGGGGTAATGGTTGGGCTCGATAATCTTAAAGGTCTTTTTCAGCCTAGTTGATTCTGTGATTTAGTGCAGATACTGAAGTGGCTTTCCCTGCTCCTGGGCACATGGAGGGGATCCAACACAGAATCATAGAATCAATTCAGTGGCAAACCACCCTTCCTAGCCCACCTACCCCTCCGCTTTCCTTTCTCATCAGTGGGTTCTATGCTCAGAGGTACTTAGGGGCTTGGGATACGATAACGTGTCATACACAGTGTCTGTAGGAATGTATAATATGGAAATTATCTTTCGACACTATTTCTTACAAAATGACCAGGCCATTTGTAAGAGAACATGCCAGGAGGGCTGGTTGTAGGCAGTGGCACAGCAGTGTGGAATTTCAGATGGAGCTTTGCCAAGGTGGGAAGATGGTAACAGGAGCTTGTGATGGGAAGAGCTGAGCAATGATTTAGGCCCAAACAAAGGGAAATAGAAGAGATTAAGCTATGAGCTAGAATTAATATTGTTCTACTTAAATTAAGAACAATGCTGTGATAAATAACACAGAAAAAATATTTATAGAACTCTATAATTTGGGCAGAGAAGTAATTTCTGCTTACAAAATATAAACGAATTTCAATATCATTTAAGCTACCAGAGGATGCATTTTCTTATCTGGGCAGTGGTAAATATGAAGGTTAAGGTTTTCAAGAATAAGTGAGTTTATGCAAGCCCATACGTAGATATGACAATAAATGACTTGAGTAAATGACAGCCCTGTGTGCTCTACCTGTGATGCGAGAGTGCGTTTGTGTTCAAAATGAATGCTTTAGAAATGTCTCCAGCGGGCAACAGCTGTGTTTGCTTACCAGGAGTGATGACGAATCCTAAATTTAGTATGAAAATAGCTGAGATTGTCTCCAGCACTCATTTTCTGCTGATAAAGATTGTGGTATTTAAGAAAAAAAAAAAAAAACAAACACAAAACAACAAGAAATCAGATATATAAATGGTACTAAACTAATGGGATCAAATTCATTATGTTGAGCCAAATTGCAATTTTGTTACTCCAGATTTATTTCAGTGTAATTCTATTAATATCAAAGCTAGAGTAACAAAGTGATGAGTCAGGTCTGTTGTTTGCGGATCTGCCCTAGAGATCATCAGCTTGTAAACAATTGCATACAAATGTAAATGACATGCTACTGCCTTTTTTCACTTGGTTTAAGGAAATCTGCATATGTTGGAGCCTCCGGGCAATTTGGATTGAAGCAGCTGAGAAAATACCCTGTTACAAAGATAATGGAGATATAGTCAAGTCTTAATTGTCTTAACCAGTATGATTCCTATTAATTTAAGGAGGAGAGTTATCAGTTCAGTTAGCCTGACAATATGGTGAAACTTTGAAGAAAGCTGCAATGTGCTGCAGGTGCTTTGGATCAATTTAGTTGCTAACTAGGGTAAATGACTTCATTATTTAGTGTAATACTAAACGTCCATACAGAAAACTGCTGTGATAGGTTCCAGCTGAGAATATATCTAAGTTGTTTGCAGTGGAAATCTTGAATAAGGACATGTTGTTTTAGTATGGTAGGATTTAGGAATTCTTGTGAACCTCCACTGTGCTGGGCACAGTGCACGAAAAGATGACAGAGTGCACTTTGCTGTCCCGCACAATGAATATGCCATATAAAATGCAAGAGGTTGATAAAATAAGCCAGTGGGAGAAGAGCAGATGGGGGTTGAGGGATAGGAAAAGATTCACCTGAAATCGCTTTCTGATCCCTCTCCCAAAGCAATAAAGACCTGTTTGCACGGAGGTGTGTACCTGTGCATGAGTGTTTGGTACGCCCATTTATGAAGCCTGTTTCATGAAGAGATAAACCACAAGGAATTGTTTCAGCATGTTTCAGTCATCACATTGCGTATTGTTTGCAGTGTGGGAACTCCTGTTGCAATAGTTGTCTGCAGTGCTTTGGCCTTGAAACCTGAACTTCAACTTTCTCCATTATTACTTTACCCATAAATCTGTCCATAACCCCTGAACGATGTTGTCTTTGAACTCAAATGCATCTGCTTAGTGAAATTCTCATTCGAGCTTTAATCTTCTCTCAACTTAATATATTTTAACTTCCCTCTTTATGGCCTGGCACACAAGCTGAATTTAATGGTGATAAATGTGTTCCTAAGAGTAAAAGGTATAAAGTGTACATTAGAGATTAATCTAAACCAAAGCCTCATTGCCAAGATGTTAAACTTGGGGGAAATTTGAGCTGAGAGGAGCTAAGGAGCCAACAGTTGTAGCTTAGGCTCATCTTTAACATCAAGCACGTTTTGCTGGTTGCTTTTAAAGAGTGTGCATTTATGTTAGGTGTCTTTTTCTAGTACCGAACATTTAGAACATCACTGAAGTCACTTTTATCAGTTTACCTTCATACTGCAGTGAAGAACAAAACAAAGAGTTGTTCTGTGGAAGTATTTGAGGGGAGGAAAAGAGCAAACAAATCAAGGACAGAAAGCAAATCTTTCCAGCTCACCTTTCCTATTTGCATGTTCCTGATGCACACAGGGAATGTCATTGTAAGTGTGCTTCCTTTTTCTGAAGGGAAGTGGCCACTGTGCTCTGGCATCAGGCAAGTCTGTCAAGCTGTAACTCTGTTCCTTTTTTAAACAGCCATTCATTTGCTGGTAAAATTCATTATTATCTAGGTTTGTTTTGCTGCTTCTGAATTACACAGAGCAGTACGATTTACTAATCTGTAAATTGGAGAAATAACATGCTAAAATGTTTTCCAGTTTGAATCATAGCTGTGATATTGGGCTTTTCTGCTACTGGAAATAGAATTACTGTAACACATACATACATTTAAATGAGGTGTTGTAATTCAGAAATGAAGGTTTCAGTAACGTTTCCCCAGTGAACTTGGCTTGCAGATTTGGCCTGGGCCAAACCTTGCATTGCTCCTTTTGCACATACTACATGTGCTTGATCTGGGGACCATTTTAGCTGAATCATAAAGCTGCCTAGAGGATAAGAACTGTAGAGCACACTGAGCTTCTCAGAAGAGGGTTTCTACAGATACAACGGGTAAGACTATATATACAGCCTTGTAAAACTACACACAGGCAAATTACTTTTCTGGGAAGAATGCTTCTATGACCAACGATTCAAAAAGAGTGTTTAGGCATATGCTGAAGTCTACTAAATTGAAATCTTTAAGAACAAATTTTAGGCCTGTGTTGAATTAATTTCATTTAGACATATGCTCTGGCTCTCATGAATCATGACATGTTGTCTAAGTCATGTGTCTTCTTCATAGGAGATTGCAAACACTGAAAAGCAAAAAGAAATTGCAAGGAGATATGTACTTGTGCTCAAATGATGGACTCTTCATCGAACCCCTAACAAGAGGCCACTGGCTTTTGGGATTGACTTTGGTTTGTTTTCATTCTGTTCAGCTTCTCAACTCTTTCCCTTCTCAAGACAGCACAGCTGGAGAGCATTAACTGAAAACAAATGATGCTGCAGAATATCTGCTTGCTCAGTGTTGCTTTTTCAGCTTAATTCTGCTAACTGATGCCTGATTGAAGTTTTAAACTATGTGTAACTGCATTTAACACTTAAAAATCAAAGGTAGCTGTAAAACAATCCCCGCTTGTCCAGCAAAAGGTATGCAGAGAAGGAGGAGGGTGGTTTTCCCCTGAGTCCTTCAAGGTATTCAAACTTTCTTGCCTTTCTTTCTCCTTTTAACATATTTATTTCAAGTACCAAATTTTTGTGGGATGTAGC